>BQNB010058733.1:0-37636 GCA_026074375.1 Tanacetum coccineum
TGTTAGCTTATTAGGTGATAGTGATTAGCTATTTTTGCTTGGTTTTCTCTTTTGCCTTAGCTTATTTTTGCGTTAGTAGCCCATCAGTTAAACCATTTTAGGACTCAGTATAACTTAGCCCATTATGTCACCATTTTGTGCTTATTTTCTTGCTTATTTTTAAGTTTCTAAAAAAGTCAATTTTTGAAAGTTTCTAATTTTTACATTTTTTATACGTTTAAAAAAAGTAAAAAAAATAAATACCAAAAAGAGAGAGGCCAAGGGTCGAACCCTGGACCTCCCCCTTTACACACAAGCACCTTAACACACCACACTTGTCCAACTGCGCCCTTGGGTCTTTTCTGCCAAGGGTTGCATCTATTGTTCTTTTATATCATTTTTAGCCCATTTAACCCATAAGCTTATTTCAGCTTATACCAGCTTATTTCAATAAGCTGGTAAGTTCATTTTATTTTTCTTAGATTAAGCTCATTTCAAGCTATTTTCTGTATTTTTAAAGATTTTTCCCATTTTGTTTTCTATTTTTAATCATTTATTTTCTTTAAAACTGTTTTTTAATTATTAAAAATTATTAAAAAAATCACAAAAATATAATTCTTTTTTAGAAAAATTTATTTTGTCATTTAGCATCTAGGAAAATTAAATTCGCTTTCGTAGGGTCATTTTTGCACATTTTGAGTTTTAAAGCACGGGTCTCGGCCCGGTTTTCGTTTTTACGTTTTAATCACTTTTAGGCTTTCGTTTTAGTTTTCCCGCATTCGTTTTTGCTTTTTAATCGTAGAAAAACCAATTCCTACCCTTTTCTCATTCAAATATCAAATACCAAACCGACAATTGACTTTCCAATTCACTCCTCGTTGGGACTACGACCCGGGAATATTCTAAACTACTTCCGGTTTCATTGATTTTGTGGATTTTGATCCTTTTTATATATTTATATTTATATATATTTTAAAGGGTTGAATTTACTCAAATCACCGCTCCTAAAGCTGAAAGGTACTCGGGCGAATTCAAACACTTGGTAAGAAAAAGATTGAGTCCATGAGTCAATAGCCACCTTCGACCGGCAATAGTAGTAAGTAGGTGAGGGTAGAATTTTTCTTCAAGATGCAGAGCCATCTCTGTCAGATCAGCTTCCAGCTTGGCCAACTTATCACCAACCATACGCATCTGGACATCTTGAAACTCCTCAAACTGTTCTTTCAGATGCTCATACGTTGGAATCTGATCACGAAGACTAGAACATGTAATTTCCAAAGCGTGCACCTACAAGTAGACAAGAATATAAGAACAAAATAAAACAAGGAAAATGTACAAGGCACACAAGTTCTGATGAGTATACCTGATCAACAAGGCTGTCATTCTGGGACTTCAAGGAAGCCACAGCGGCATTGGCACTTTCCAGCTCGAGATCTTTAGCGGAAACGGAGGATTGGAGATCTGTGACCTTTGCAGAAAGAGAATCCTTCTCAGCTTCGAGATCAGTATTTTTTTTAAGGAATCCAATTCTTCCGCACGTACCTTGTCAGCAGTTTCAGCTGCGGCCACTTGAGCATGAAGGCGAATAGCCTCAACGGACTCCGCTTCCTTCCGAAGAAGCTTAACCTTCAAATTTTTAATCTCATCATCTTTAGATCTTAACAAATCCGCTTGCTTCCCACATTCATCCTCTAACCGCCTCCTTTCACTCAGACTATACTCAGTTCGCATCCTCACTTCGGCATTCAAACAATCTTTCCGAGCGGTCCCAACATTATACTCCATAAACAACTGATGATAATCCATTGCACGGATCTGAGAAAAGAGAACCGAAGGAGCCAGGTGGTCAATGAATTCCCGAGAAGTATCATAATCATCTAACAAAGCATCATTGGGAACATTCCACCGCAGAACAAAAACATCCTGAAGAGTCGCCGAGTCTACCTCTCGGGGTCCAAGTGAAGACTCTTTACCAGGACGTTGGGAGGCACCAGCCACGTCTGGTTTCAAAGTATCCACAAAACTTGAATCAAGAAATGTGTCGAGACCAATCTTTGAGGTAGTATCAGCAGTAACCGAGAGAAACAAATGGGAAGATACAACAGCTGCGTCAGTGGTAGTTACGGCCTCAGTCATCACTGGAGGATCAACAGACCTGATAACAGAATCAGCCTTAGCCTCAGAAGCGTTGTTACTAGAGTGATGAGAAGAGTCTGAGGAGATAACAAACCTTTCGGATGGTCCAATGGTGAGGACGTTGGATCCAGTGATGACATCAGTAAAATCAACAGCTTCACGCTTAGGCGTAGCGGAAACAGAGGAGGTAACGAAAGGTAAAGTTGCTATAGCTGCAACACCAATCTCAGCATTCAAAACGCTCCTCTCCAACAACTCTTTGATAACGGACGGAGACTTACCACCAGTAGCACTCCCACCGGACGCTCCGTAATCTTCCCTTACCCTCTTAGCAGGATGCGTGGAACCACCAGCATCCGTGGCCGCTTGCCTCTTCTTATGGGGGCGGGTAGGTTTCTTAGCAACCAGTAGCGGAATCTCCCTGATTTCCGCGGCCACCTTCATCAAAAATCTTATCAACACTAGCCTTCAGTGCGTCTTCAGATCGAGCAGGAGCAACTGGTAGAAGCGAAACGACACGCCTTACGGTGGTTTCTAGGAGCCTTGGCTCATTCTCAGTACGATCCTTTTCAACAACCTTAACCTTGGTAGGATCCATAACACGAATGAAGGCGGTTAAATCCATTTCTGCACAAACAAGCAAACAATTACAAGCACGAACATACAAACTAGAGAGAATGTAATTTATAGGGACAAATACCCACCCTTATTATGATTGTCACAAAAACTCGGGTAAGTATCTTGATCGAAAGTATAATAACGACTCGTCCCAATTAGACAAAGGAATGGTTCTAGGAACTTCCGGAACGGAGCCGGATGCGCAACAAGAGTGGCATAATGGTATGCATTAAAGTCGGTTGGTTTTGGAGGTGGATCTATAAAAATGGTTTTGGCTGTATGCCATGGATAAATAACAGGGCAAGCAAAGGAGTCGACCTAGAAAAAGTGGTCATTCCAGTTTTTAAGAGAGTCTATGGGTTTAGTGTAACACACATGAGTGATATCAGAGTGTTTACTGAAAGACATCCATCCCTTGTTCTTAGAGTTTACATAAAAGCAATGGAACAAACCAACTGTGGGCTCAATCCCATGTACACTGCACAAAATTTCAAAATGAGAAACTTTGGCGGCTCCTATAACTGAAAGCTGAGATACATTGATATGATAATACCTAAGAATATCAACAAAAAAGGTGGAGAAGGGCAATCGAAGGTTGGCGAAATCAAAGAAACGGGTGTAAAGGCCAATCTTTCCTTGAGGGTTTTCATGTATTGTTTGCTCACGAGTAGGTAATTACGGATGAACACACTCAGGAATATGAAACTTAGTGCAAAGAGAATCAAGACCCTTTTGGGTAAGAACATATTTAATGTCTGTAATGCTACCCATGGAGGAAAGCAAATAAAGATCGAAACCTCACCTAAAAGTCTAAAGATCCCTCGAACAAAGGCACGATGTGAAAAAGCAGTTTAAAAAGCTTCTAAAAATCTTCAACAATGGTAAAAATGGTGAAAAAAGAAGAAAAAGAAATAGTGACGACCGAGTAAACTATTTATACCCTTGGCATATTTAATTCGAGATAACGGCAGATGAATACACGTGTCTAACACATCCGAGTCAACGGTGTGGATTTAAAGTAAAAATAAAGCAAACATCTGTACAAGTGGGCAGAGCAGTCAAATCAGTCAGAATATAAAGGGTCATGAAGAGGCCACATCGCCTACGTCCCACCTACCAAGGAACGAGAAACGTCAGGGATAGGAAAAGCGATTACGGAAGACGCAATAAAATATGTCTAGTAATACCTACCGCACGCTACATATCCGCATGCATTAGGCATACTAGACTGGGGGGACTTGATGACGTATAGCACGAGTAGCATGCTTATTGGGCTTAAGTCGTACTATACACATATGGGCCCAGGCCCAACTAAGAAAGTAACAAGCATAACGGGCCGGAGCTAAGCCCAGTACCACACTGGCTATGGTCCGGATGCATTAAGACGGGCGCAGGCTATCCTTAAGCCACTTTCGCAAGGCTATTCAGCGGACTAACTAACGTCCGCGGAAGTTAGTTCGATACAACAATCATGATTATTACGGTTCCTTGCCCGACAAGGAACCCACTCTGGCAACTATGAAATACTAGGAAACCCTAGTACTAGACCCCTATAAATACAAACCTAGTACACTTCAAAAGGTATAGTTTTCTGACTATTCTCAATACACACATACTCTGACATACTCTGACAACATGTACACTTACTCTCACGCCGGAGTCTAATCGTGGGGTCCGTCCCCATGGTAAGACTAACGGTTTACTTTCATTGTGCAGGCAACTATCTAAATCACTTGATTTAGTGCAAGATTCAACCCGTCTATGGCTTGTTGGCCTGGCCCAACAAGCGATCCCAATCCAACTCAAACCCGTAACACAAATTATACTAACAGTTATGTTGTTTTCTGAATAAGATCACTTCATATCTCTTATAAACGTGAATCGTTAAGATTTTTTTGACAATTAAGAGTGCTTATTTTGTTTCCATCACTTCGATACATTAAGTGACTTGAACTTCTTGCCTAACAAAACTTGGATTGTTGGAAGAAGATTTTTAACTTGAAAGATGATCTTACTATTTGTCCCTTCGGGGACATCCGATAAAATTGGAACGATACAGAGAAGATTAGCATGGCCCCTGCGCAAGGATGACGCGCACAAATCGAGAAATGGTCCAATTTTTTTTACGGGATTCGACCGATTGCAGTAGGCACTATATGGAGACGTTTGGTTTCCAAGGTTGCTATGAAAGGTGTGGGTAAAGAAATGTTAAAGTACCTTAGTGATTTTCAATTTAGGGTCGGAGTGTCGGGTGGCGCTGAGGCTATTTTACATACTGTCAATCGGGTGTTGAATGAATATCACAATGATGGGTTTCTTGCAATGCTTACTGTGGATTTCTCGAATGCATTTAACCTTGTGGATAGATCGGCATTACTCCATGAGGTTAGGGTAAAATGTCCCTCCATTTCTTTATGGATGAATTTTTTATATGGGCAGGCATCGAGATTGTATTTAGGAGACACACATATCTGGTCTGCCACTGGGGTGCAACAAGGTGACTCATTGGGACCTCTTATTTTTGCTCTTATATTGCACCCGCTACTACATAAGATCAAAGACAATTGTAAGCTTCTTCTTCATGCTTGGTATCTTGATGATGGGACCGTTATTGGAGATTCAGAAGAGGTTGCCAGGGTGTTAGACATTATAAAGGTGAGTGGTCTAGGTTTGGGTCTTGAACTTAATATTTAGAAAACAGAGATATTTTGGCCCTCGTGTAATGGTATGAAGCTTCGTGAGGGTTTATTTCCTGTGGATATTCGGAGGCCGTCATCGGGTGTGAAGCTTCTTGGGGGAGCTGTTAGTAGAGACGCGGATTTTATTAGTGGGTTGGCTATGAGGAGAGCCGCGAATGCTGTTGATTTGATGGGCCTTCTTCTATAGTTACATGACCCGCAGAGTGAGCTCCTTTTGCTTCGATCATGTATGGGTATTGCCAAACTCTTTTTCGGATTAAGGACTTGTCAACCTGTACACATGGAGGAGGCGGCCTTGTTTTTTGACAAAGGTTTGCGTGGGTCAATCGAGAATATAGTGGTTTGTGGTGGACCATTCTTTGGAGACTTACAGTGGCGACTTGCTTCTTTACCGATTCGATTTGGTGGTTTGGGTTTGTACTCGGCAAAATTGGTTTCCTCCTATGCTTTTGTAGCCTCGAGGACCCAATCTTGGGAGCTACAAGACCACATCTTACGTGACAGTGGCATATGTGGTATGGATGATGATTATGTTTCTGCTTTGGTTTGTCTTCGTGATACGATTCCAAGCTTTGATTTTAGCGGTTTCACTAATAAGGACACCGTCTCCTCTAAAGCCCAACAAACACTGGAGAATGTCCTTTTTAGCGAAATGCTCAAGGATATGGAAGTTCACTTTGACATGACTATGAGACAGAAAGCAGTTTTTGAGTGTCTACGTGCACCGCATGCTCAGGATTTTCTACTAGCTATCCCCATAGACGGGCTTGGTCAACATATGTCACCGGTTGAATATCGCAGTATCCTTAAGTATCGTCTCATGATTCCATTATTCTCGGTTGATGCGATATGCCCTGTTTGTCGTAAGGCATGTTTGGATTCCTTTGGGGAACATCCGGTTCATTGTAAAGAGCCCTCGGGATTCAAATACCGACACGATATGGTTAGAGACGTCCTTTTTGACATATGTAGGCGTGCTGGGATCTCCTTCAAGAAAGAAGCACCTGTGAACTTTTTAACTGACCCATCGGATGGAATATCTACAATTAGACCGGCTGACGTTTTGATTTTTGGGTGGGTTGGAGGGAAACATGCGTGCGTGGATTTGACCGGGGTTTCTCCTCTCGTGGGGTTAAGTAGTAGGGGTTTTACAGCGGACAGGCTGCTTTGAAAGCCGCCTCAGGCACAGTGACAAAACACGAGAAAACATGCATTGAAAATCAACACGTGTTTATTCCTTTTGCGTTTGATACCTTTGGTTTCCTTGCACCAGAGGCGGTGGAGCTTCTCAGCCGAGTTCAACGGGTTATGCACAGCAATGTTATGACACCTAGATCCGTGGATGTGGTTTTTAAACGTATTGGCTTTGCAATCCAAAAGGGCTAGCTGCGCAGCTTGTTGCCCGCTTGCCTTCCACCACTATGTAAATCCTATTATATAAATTACCGGAGTTTTTATATGTTCTAATAATTTTTTATGTTCTTATTAATTATACACATTATTTTATTCGAATTACGAGTTTTTGTCACAGATTTAGATTTAAGGACAATCAAATTCAGACTCAAAGCCTCTTAACAAACAAACAACACTTAGAACACTTTATTCTAATAATTTAATAGAAAGACACGACAGGTTAAAACTCCCTTTCTTTAACTTCGAGTTTAAGTGTGAACATAATATTCTCATTAGTTACTAGAATTTATTATCGAATGCAAAGATTATATAGTTGTTCAATTATTTATCTAGACGATATGCGATTTTGTTTTTAGGCAAAAGAAAGTGTGTCGTTTGTATATAATCCTTAATAGGGGCATTTTTTACCGCCTTGTCCAGGGCATCACAAATGTCAGGACCGGCCCTGCGCACCTAAGATACTTGCTATTACCTAGTAAGTCTTGAGATAGATGCTGCTCCGTCTGTGTTCCTTCAGTATCTCTTCCGGATCGTGTGCCGGTAAGTCTTTCGGATAGCCATCCGGATATATACGTCGTCAGGATTATATAACAAATATAGGATTCTTGCAATATTTAACTTCTATTTTATTACTACCGTACAAAATAAGATTCTAGTAATAACAAATTGAGTAATCCAAATAAAATATTGGATAATTAAATTGAACCGGATTAAAGTTTTACAAAATTTCTGTCATATGAAGTTAATTTTGAAATCCTGGTACTATGTTTTTTTAATCATGGTTTTTGACCTTTTGATCGATTAATTCATGGGGTTTGAACTTACCGTCATACGGATTCAAACCAGGTAAAACCTTCCTTTTTCAGGAGGTTGACGTGACCACTTCAAGATTATTTGTACCTAACAAAAATTGAACTTGAAACCTCCACATTTTAAAGTGATAGCCACAACTACTTTTGTCACCAAGATATTCTTGAGCGGTTAATCCTCGTAATTTGTTTTTTCAATTAAATTTTTTTTATAATAATAGAAAAACTAATAAACTAACCACATAAAATAATTAACTTTATCTTGACTACAAACAGTAAGTTCTTTTTAAGTTAAACGTTGATTTCATTAAAATTAGTATCGATATTTTTTTTCAAACCATGTATGCCAGAATCAAATAATTTATACAAAACAAAATCGACTAAATGAGGTGACATTCTATATATGGTATGCTCCTTTTTTTTCAATAAACCTCATGACATCTCAATTTGTGATTTTACTTTATACAAATTATGTGGTTCGGTTAAACGTTATGGCTGACCTTTTGGTTTGGTCGGTCTCCATAGACCAACGCATTCCCCCATGACGAGACAAAAAAAGGAACGCGTCCCATAAGGACTTTTTCATTGTTTCGGTCGAGCACAAGACCGAGTAAATGAGAAGAAAAACCACTTAAACGGATACTTTAAAAAAAATCCTCTATATATTATACCTCATTTATGTTGGGTTTTTATATCTATTTAATCATAAAACATGTCACGAGTACGCAGCGGAAAGATCAAACACGTATAGAATATTGTAATCAACAAGATTAGAGATGTATACCTTTTAGTACGAAACGATACACCATTTTAATCGGTAACCGTCAACACCGTCTTGAATATACGCGTGTGTATATCACCACGCGAAACCACAAAGGATCAAAAGTATAATCCCTCTAAGTTTACACACACAATACGTTCTTAGCAAACAACAAAGTATGCTAGTACTAATAGTGATAAGTAAACGATTACCCCCGCATTTGAATCAATCAACACCACGATCACCACCACTACTTGTGGTAGTCGAACAAACCAAGAACCGAAACCCTTAAGGTTTTGGGTTCAATCGCACGGCAAGGAGAAGAAAACCAAAACCCTAACTCGGGTTTTAGAAGTCGACGAGCAAAGGAGAACACAAGGAGGAATTAGGGTTTTTAGGTTTCAAGTTATGAGAGAACCAAAGACCCAAGACCTCCTTATATAATCCTTATTGCTTGGTGAGCAAGTAAGCTCTCCCACCTCCTCATGAGGAGGTGCACTCGACCGACTACAACAAGGAGGGGTAAACCGAACCCTTCCTTTTTCTCGGTTTTTCATATTAGTCCTCCACGTTTAACTTTTAAACATAAACTAATATTACTTATAATCGTTTTACATAATCACTCAATATATTACATTAATATATTAATTCGTTATTTTACATATTACCGTGTGCGTCCCCTTAGGCTCAAATAATTCTCGGACATATATAATTTATATTTGTTCATAATCCAACAGCTCCCACTTGGACATGTATAAATTATACAATAACATTGGTAAGCGTCTAGCAACACACCAATGCTCCCAGAAACATCTGAGTGTGGTTTCATAAAAACACGGACAAATGATTTATGAAATTTAGTATCCCTTTATTACCGATACCGTGTTAAAAATGGATATGGATCAATGTCATTCTATTATTTAACAATTCTATTTCTCGTATATGTAACTAATCAAGATTACCGAAAATCAATAAGACACATCTACATGAGTTTTCGGGTACGGCCATACACACATCTGATTAATTCTACGAGGGGCCCAATGGCATCATACTTCAACTATTGAAGGAACAAATTCTATATTGAACCACAAGTGTCAAGTCATCATGCTTTAAAATCACTTCTGAAATAACCCTTATTAGTCACCTTATTCAGGATAATTTAAACTAGATCAAGAAGAATAATCCACATATGCAAGACCTACTTGCATCTCAAGTCTAAGGATTTTGTAAATAAAATCACTTACAAGATTTACTTAATGACGCCGATCAATAAAGTAAGATTCTTGTTAATTGGAGAAATCTAATACTCATCTTATGAATATCATGTGAGTTTGGTGAACTCATCCTTTATATCCAAGAAATCACCAATCACTCAGAATTGTCTTAGTTCAACAATATTCCCATATTGTTAATCGACAACGGATTAATTTAGAATAACAATAAAAATGTTATTCACGGATTAAACATGCAAATATAGGACACAATTTAAGATATAAAATAACAAAAATACTAAGTATCATTATCATAAAATAAATTGTTTAAACATCCCTTATCCAAATACTAAACACAGATCTACATAAAACTACTAGCTAAACAAAATCTCATGCTCCTAGCATGTTGAGTAAGCTTTCCTTTCGGTAAAGCCTTCGTAAAAAGAATCTGCTAGATAGTCATCTGTGTGAACTTTAAAAATGTTACTTCTATGGTAGTGTCTGACGCCCATCTAAACCCCATCTAATACCAAACGGGCCCTTAGTCTAACATAAACCCATCTAATACCAAACGGGCCCTTAGTCTAACATATCTCTTTTCTTTTTAACATGCATTAATATCTTTACCACTAACATGACAATCTCTTTATCTTTTTTGTTGTAAAAAAGTCAAAAATAAACTCTTAAGGCATCCACAATGTTGAACCTATTAAAATGTTTATAAAAGTGTCATATCATCTAATGTCATTAATTCATAAAACATTTCATATTATGAACTTATTCCTACTATAAATAAAGTTTTGTGAGGTTTATATTTTTATAAATTCCACAATAGGGATGAGCACGGTACTAAAAGGGCATCGAACCGGCACCGTTTTGGTGGTACCGGTTTTTTTCTTGACCAAAAATGACGGTACCGTTCCCGGAACCGAGAGTATGCCTGGTACCCGTATCGGTTCCGGTACCGGGTTCAGGTAAACCGGTACCGTACCGGTTCGAGAACCGTTTTCCATTAGAAAAATAAACATATACATTCTATTTCAGAACCCATAAGATTCACTACACTTATACAAAGTCATAGGAAATATTAGACGATAATTATTAATTAAGTTATAAATTGATAAGGCCAAAAGATGTTTACTCCGGCTATTAGCGAGGCTCAATAGAGGTTCTAACAAGTTTGTAGCAAACATTAAGTATAATGTCTAAGGGTCTGCAAATTCGGAAACTCCAAATCATATCATAAGCACATGAGAACGCACTAAAACCACTGAAATCTATTATGCATAATGCAAGATTCTTGAGCAAAATGGGACGACAGAATATAGGTGTTTCATTCCACAAATTAGTTCAAAATAGGCCATTTGAATTCCGGTATCCAAACCGGGATTTCTCGTTTTGGTACCGTACCGTTTTTTAGTGGTACCGAATTTTTTTTGGGCGAGTTTCGTGGTACTGGTACCGTACCGGGTAACGAAAACCGGTACCGGTACGAGTCGGTACCGGAAACCGTACTGTTTTTTAGGTACCTATGCTCATCCCTATTCCACAATCACCATTTAATTGTCATTAACTATTTAACATATAAAAAATAAAAAAATTATACTTTTTCATGCCACGTAAGCATGAAATGGTTTCACACTATGGAGCAAAAATTCTTAAACTTGTTCAAAAAGTTTTAAACTTATTTATAAACCATGGTTGTTTATTATACTATATATTTAAAAGGCAACCCCGAGGCATCCTTAAATTAAAAAAAACCAACTCATCTTCCTCAGTGAGATCTTCTTCTCTCTCACTCGCCCAAGAAATTAAACACGTATCATTCATACGTGTTTTTTCTCCATCCTCATCTCTCTCTTCCTGAAACCATCCACCTTATTACAAAAAACCACTAATCCTGTGCGATGGCCCTTTGTTTTTTTAATGTACACGATTCTTCCCACAAAGCATCTTCACCTAAAAAATCAATGGCGGATTCCTAAATCAACAACGGGTTTGACAGATCTTGGTAAGAAACAAACCCTTTATTGTTTTTTTATATAAAGATTTGATTTTTATAAAAAAGTATAACCTTTTACTTTATTAATATTGAATTTTTCTTTCTTTATGCAGTTTAAGTAATTAGCGAGTTGTATTCTTTTGGTGATATCACAAAGAAAATAAGGATGGGTTCTTGACATCAATATCGCACAGGTCCATGACCAGCCTTTTTTGACTGCTGATTCGACACTCGGAAAGGTAATTACTCTATTTTCAAATACGCACTTGGTTCACAGTGCTATTTTCTCTTTGAAAATTAGGTATCAAACTACTACAGTATTTCACTCTTAAATAAGCAGCTATTGCCTGCATTAAAAAAAGTTATACATCTACACTACTAAACTCAGAATATCCTCTTAGGAGAGTTTAAATTTATTTCAAGTAGAAACATAATGGTTACATATAAGCCATAATAAGCTGTTTGGGTTGGGTTATTTCAGGGCTTACTTTTAGTTTTTGGCTTTAGGCGATATTGTATAAGTTATTTTAGTTTACTCAAAACTGTAATCATGATTACTACTTTTTTAGTTAATTCAAAAGTAGCTTATTTGAGGGCTTATCTTTGTGGACACCTTAATGTGGCTTTTTAGAGAGGCTAACAGCCAAATAGGGATATGGTTGTTGTGCCATACTGCTTGGCCTAGCTTATTACTTTGAACGAAAATAATCGACTAATAAATGTCTAATTGTAAATTTGCGTGTTAGAATGTGCAGCAGTCGCTTACAATGGCAATGTGAATGTACTGGGGTGACAGGTACACAGCTGATACAATTCTTCTTTTTTTCTTGTCTTTATAAATGAGCCAATTATTTATCAAAACCATGACATAGTAGGTTGTGGAGACGAATAAACGGAATGTTGAAAAGGCCAAATTAGGGTTGTGCTTCGTGTTCGGAAATAAGCTGCGCATAAACAGAAGGTACGTTTTAGGTAACTTTTGTCTAGCAGATTGCCATAGTTTGGAAATCATTTTAGCGTGTAGTTGTTTAAATAAAACCAAGACATTGGTGTGTTTGGATGCTGAGATGAGAATGAAACGGGTGCATTTGGGGGCTAAAATGGGTGGGTTTGGGGTGCTGAAACGGGGGCTGAAGTGGGTGCGTTTGGGTGCTGAAACGAGGGTTGAAAATCGGTGCGTTTGGAGGCTAAAACGGGGACTGAAACGTGAGGATTTAGGGGCTGAAATGGGTGTGTTTAGGGGCTCAAATAGACCACGCGGTAACATTACAAGTTGAAACAAGTCGGTTGTTGGGGTGATTTATAAAACTATAGCTAATAGGGAAACAAATTGAACAAGTTAAACCTGAACGCTCATTTTACCACCATAAAGTACACATATTTTCATCATATTCTTCATTATTGTAGGTCAACAACCTCATAGAAAGATATTTGCAGCTGTATATGAACAAAGATAAGGTGATGAAAATTTTAATAAATCGTGCAAGGATAAATCCTGGATTTACGACTTTAGGTACACACTTTTCTTTTTTTCAGTATCTGTTTTGTATTTTATTGGATTGCCTTGACTTATGATAGACATGACAATCTTTACTGATTAATTGGTCAAATAGGTAAAATGAAAAAAGAAAGATAAGATAAAAATAACACGGGTTACATGGGTTGAGTGGGTTGAAAGTCACCCAGAGTGTAATCTTCGTAATCTGATATAAGAAAAAATTGAACTAAAAGTCATTTGGTCCAACCTGTCCCGTTTTTCCCAGCTTAAAAATTTACCCATGTATCTAAAATTTGCTTTGACCCGTATAGAACGACCCTATCGACCCGATTGAGATAGCTTTGAATAGGATTCTGGATAATGTTTATTACTATTTGATTCCTGAGAATAAAAACGCGGTTTAACGCAATATGCCCATTGACCCCGTGAGTGTGATACTTCTATTTTTTTAGGCGTTTAGCTATTTTTTGGCATAAGTGTAAATAACAGTATCTTATCTGTATATGCAGAAACAACCTAGAAAGTTTGAGTCTTGCATATGGACGTGTGATACTCGAGAGGGGTTTTTTCATGCGGATCTCCATTTGAAGGCCTTAGGTAAACATTCAACCTCACAATAATTGTTATCCCTAGACACCGATCATAGAGTGTCTTTGGGGTTGCTTATTCAGGTTTTTAATCTGCTTATTTTGAATAAAGTAGATAGTTTTTGGGTATTGGGATTGCTTTTTAGGAATGCAATAAATAGATAAGTACTTAGAGAAGCAATCATAAACACCCTATATAAGCAATTTAAAGGTGATTATTTAAAACAACTTATCTTACTCTCATCTGATGAGCAATCCCAAACATTCTCAAATTGCCTTATTTGTAGCACCAAACACAATATGCAGATAAGCAATCCCAAACACCTCCTAAATACACTATCTTTAAGACTTTCGAGACTATGAATGTTGGAATATTATTGACTTTGTTTTTGTTTCATAACCAAGTAACCTGCTTTTGCTACAGGAATCCAAGCCAGATGAGGAAGCAAATAATAATCCAGATGAAAGGTAAACAATTTTTGAGTGAATTTGAACTTTACAAAAACAATCTTCCATGTATATAATATCTCTGAAGGCTTTTTTTCACTAGCATTGAAAATCGTCATGATAATAGATAATGACATCTTCTTGCTTACTCTTTCTTTATCATCATGCTTATCTTTGCACATAATTATATTTCCCTATTAAAAGTTTGGTAATTGACTTCCTAAAAATCAAATGATAAGAGTTTGTTTTAGTAACTGTGTTTGAAGTTGATTTAATTCTGTAATTGTGGGATGTTCGATTTTGGATGTTTAAGTTTGTTTTATTACCGCAGGTTGAATGACAATATAATGAAGTCTCTTTTTGGATGTGATCCGGGGGCAACTAGGAAGAAAGAAGATGGTCGGAAACCGGCTACGGTTCGTGTGGTTGAGAAAACACAGTTTTGAATCCGAAAAATTCGGTGAGTGCAACAATACTTTTGAGCGCATTAATTGTGACACAAAAAGAAGTATCAAAAGCACTTCTAGATGGTAAATTCGTAAAGCAAGTTTTTTTACTTTGCATATTAGAAACAACTATTAGGAAAAATGTAAGAAAAATGACTAGCAACATGTTTAAAAATAACAATAAATATTTTTACATACAGGCGAACCATGTTGCTTTTACACTAAGGTGTTTTTGAGTAGCGAGGCTTACAAAGCTGTAAAGGTTTAGGGTAAAATTTGATGACAAACAGATAACGCTGTTTGCCCATTGAAGTACCAGGAATGCAGAGAAAAAGGTAGGAAGGACTAGAGTGTCCCAATTTTTGAAAAAACTATCAAAGTGAGGAAAGGAACATCGCATGTGACCAGCCAAAGATCTCGGCAAGCCACAATTAAGGGAAAATTGAACACAACAGTTTTACCTAACGATGTACCAGGTGTGTATTTAAACATCAGTGTTCCCTTGATATGTAAATGAGTTAAAATATTTAGCTATCTTTGGTTCTATATAATGCTAGCTAAACTACATTCCTTCTGGCCGTAGGTTGCAAAAGAGAGCCCGGTAGCACTAATTTCACAATCATTTACCGATGCTGATGTAAGAGGTTCACCAAACACTAATAAGAAGCACAATGTGTCTGTCGCTATAACCAAGCCATCTCCACGTGTGAGATCATTAGCACCTCCTAACAGTGTTCCTCAAGATGGCATTTTAGATGGTAAGGGCATTTTTTTCATCAATTATATCCAATTCTCAAACAAGTTATCATATAGGTGAGGTTATTCTTTTGACCTGTATCTATGTGTCCATATTAAGTATGTGGTAGTAGATAAAACTTCTTATGATCATACCTGATATTTACCACACATGATTGCCGTAATATTTGATTAATTGTTGCCTGTGTTTGAACTTAAAACTTTGTTGTGAGGATGATGGGAAAATGAAGTGTTACTTGGCAACATGTTTAATCGAGTTATATAGCAGGCATACTATGTTGGAAGATCAACATCGCTCATTAAAAGAAAAGGTTATCAGTGATGAGATGAACGTAAAAGATACCAGTGAGGCTTTACTTAAAAGACTTTCCGACTTGGAACAACATGTATATTTTCCGGCATTCTAAATACAATTCTTTTTTATCCATCCAACCCGTATCCTTTATAGAGAAAATTAGCTAATCGATTCTTTCCACGTCATGTTAAGCGGTTCGAATTATGCTTTACACTTTGCTATTGGACTTTTGTAGCTGTTGTTAATGAGAACCGACAATGGCACGGTAGCAGTTGTCATGGAAGCGGTCAACGTATAAACCTTGCGGCTGAAGGTAAACTTAGACACACCCATAACTGCGAATACCGACGTGTAACCAACTATCCAGATATGTGGTTGTTTTATATACAATGATTATGTCGTGCAATACTAGCCGTACGTCGTGTCTGTCCACTACTAATTTCATTTATGTACAATTTGTTTTCTTAACAGGTGCTGATACTGCCCGACGCAATAGTAGCATCCATGGAGTTTGAACCGCTTTAGGTAAGATGAAATTGTGGTATCTTTGGCGGTGGAAACCTAGCTTGCACAATGTTGTCTTTTGTAAACGACTAGCCTATGCTGCATCATGCTTTTTTTGTAAACAATTGTAGCTAAGGCAATGTACAAATTAGCTAATGTTTTTTGTTGTACATATTACGTGCTATCTTTTCATCATGTCGTCTTAATGTATAGAATATGTCATGGTGACAACATCAACTATTGTGTTCATGCAACTATACATAAACCCTGCCGCAAGATCACTTGTAGATGAAGATAGATTGAGCGCTTTACCGGATGAGCTTATTCATCCTTTTTAAAGTTTTGTTTCTGTAAATGCGGTTATGAACATAAAACCCTGTGGTTCGCAGCGAAGCGCGGGTTACAAACCTAGTTGTCTATAAAATATGACTTGAGTATTGATTAATGTTGTCATTAATTGATTGGTATTTTCTCAACTACTGTAGAAAGAGAATATCCATCCATCTTCCTGTTTTCCCATTTAAATATCTTTCATCTTTTTCATTCGTCAGATTCATATCAAAATCAGCAAGTCCATTTATATTATTATGGAGTTACCATCGGTTCTTCTGTTCTTCTTCTTCTTCTTCTTGATGGCTATTAATAATGTTGCATCGGCTGCTTGCTCCAATGGAACATGTAAGGTACGTATGTAACGTTCACTGCCTTTCACATATTGTCTTTACAACATTTTGCAATAATGAACTGATGATCATCCAATATATGTAATTTGTTTTCTTGGTGTACATAGTTACTAGATAAATGTGAAAGTGACGGAGATTGCGAGGCTGGATTGTATTGTTTCTCATGTCCTCAAGGATATTCGGGCTCTAAATGTGTCCGATTCACTGCTACGCCTATATTTAATCTAATGGTAAGTCTCTCATGTCTGATAATTTAACATATATAGAATTTTCTCCTACGGAATGTGAAATAGTGTGTGAAACACGATGGTTGTTTTCATAAGTGATGTCGTTTTTCTGAACAACGTACGATCGAATGGTCCATGAGAGATCGATGTATGTTACTAACTAGAATGAAACAAATGTATGGTCACCTTTGAGCCATGAAGGACGACGTTAACTACTAGGATCGATGGATGGCTTTTAATCGTTTAAAACAATGAAACTTTGTTTTCATTCCTACTTACTACCATGCTAGCTTGCTAAAGTCAAAATTTTCATTCCTGCTTTTGCAACACTAATACTAATATTTTTTATACGACCATGATCCCCCATGCTCACCCCCTACCAAATGTAGCTAGAGATATTGTTCTCCTTAGTTACAGCCATTGTCCGAGTCTAATCCGCGGGTTAAAAGTGAGAATACAGATAACGATAAATAATTCAATTGTAATACCAAAAATCTGAAGATGCACATATAATAAGTATTAAAATGAAAGCGTGATTTGTAAATACACACCAAACAAATTTAGTTAAAATATAATAATAAGTTGTATTTATAATATAAACCTACAGTTACAAAATTTTTATATAACCCTATATGTATTAAATTAAACTAAATTTTTAAAAGGGTAAAAGTCATACAATACCAACAAACTTTCCTTTTTCGTCCTCTCTACACCAACGTACATTCGAATATTATTTCGATATCACCAATATGACCCTAATATAACCTTAAAATGACTATATTACCATTGTCTTCCCTACAACCATTCAAACACAAACATGCATGATTTCTCTGCAATAAAATTCATTGAATAAATCCACAAATCTCAAACAATTTTATCATCCCCTCACAAAACTCTCAAACGAGTCCACATCCTGATGTACATCTCGATACCCTTCTCCGGATATCCCCGCTTGCATATTCTTTACCTTTTTTTTTCTTTTTTCCATCATATCAATACTTGACTATAAACCCCATTTTGTACCCTAACAACAAAAAAGTTGTAGGGAAACATGTACACTTTTTATTATAACAAAATCAGATTGCAATTAACAAATAATTAACAGAAATAAATAACAGAAAATATAACAGACAGAATGGGGTAGAAGCAGAAGACAGACACTATGAATGATAAATAAATAAATCAGTAAAAGGTCATGGAACGAGGCACGTGTTGGACACGCTTCCCTTAAAACAGATTCGCCGTCTGTTTCCGAGGGTACAACGTTCAAAGCTGATGTACAGCCGGACCTGACATACTTGCCTGAAAAATCACGGAAACTTGAGTGCTTCTGATCGAAAAGATTGCAGGAAAACTTATTAATGGAGTTATTCTCTCTTGTGTGTTTTTTTCCGGGGTTTTTTTGGAATGGTTGAGATTGTCATCTATTTATACACATCCATATGCATATGGTGCAATCAATGCTGGTTAATCCTCATTAATTTGCCAATCATAATCAGCCAATTAATTGTCAATCAATGATGAAATCGCAAAATATATGTTTCTAATGATTCAAGATGAAATCACCTATGTGAGAGAGAAGTGGGGTTGCTTTGAAGGGAATTGTGGGGGCGCAATTCCTAAGAGCTCTTGCAGAACCAGGCTAGTGTTTATAACCATAACGAACACGACTATGAGGACTTGACAAGGTCAAGGAGAGTCATGTGTGAGTGTGTATTGTTGTCTACGTAAACAGATGTTGAGTTCAAGGACATCGCATCTACTCAAATCTAGGAGGCTAAGTGCATCTCATAAGGGAAGGTTTAAAGGGTCACACCTACCTATCCTATGCAGGACTCAACCGCAGAAATTTTCTGGAATTTCGTGTGTTTTTGACCGATCTCCATTCATGTGGGGGATTGTTGGAAAATTTTAGTGAAAAATGTGTTTTCACTAATTTTGGACATAGATAATTATTAGTAAATATAATTATTAAGTGTAAGGCTTTGTAACAAGCCATTATATGTCCAAAAATGAAGTTAGTGTGAATGAGATATCAAGTCTCAAAGAAGGGTAGTTAGAATGGAGAAAATTGGTTAAATTGAGTAATAACAGCTAATTATTGTGTCATTGACTGACAATTAAATTGGGTGTTATTATTTGCAAATTAATGTGTCATTGACTGACAATTAAATTGGATGTTATGATTTGCAAATTAATGAGTCATTGACTATTATTTTAATTGGCTGATTTGCAAGATTAATGAGTCATTGATTGACAATTAATTGGCTGATTATGATTGGCAAATTAATGAGGATTAACCAGCATTGATTGCACCATATGCATATGGATGTGTATAAATAGATGACAATCTCAACCATTCCAAAACACCGGAGAAACACACAAGAGAGAATAACTCCATTAATAAGTTTTCCTGCAATCTTTTCGATCAGAAGCACTCAAGTTTCCGTGATTTTTCAGGCAAGTATGTCAGGTCCGGCTGTACAACAGCTTTGAACGTTGTACCCTGGGAAACAGACGGCGAATCTGTTTTAAGGGAAGCGTGTCCAACACGTGCCTCGTTCTATGACCTTTTACTGATTGATTTATTTATCATTCATAGTGTCTGTCTTCTGCTTCTATCCCATTCTGTCTGTTATATTTTCTGTTAATTATAATCTGATTTTGTTATAATAAAAAGTGTACATGTTTCCCTACACCCAGTTCCCCATATGTTACGGGTCTAAGTCACATAATATGGATGCCATATTGAACTTTTAGAGCTGGCTAGGGTAGTTAAGTGTTTGAATCTTTGGAATTAAATGAGTATGGTTAACAAATGGATTGGACTTACCATGACACTAATTGATGCAAGACACGTTTTGTTGGAATTTCGACATATTAAACATGTAATAATGTAATAATCACGAGTAAACGTAGTGGATAAATCAAGTATAGACGTATAGCATATATTAATTACATTATAAATTGAATCTAAACGTAACGCGTGCGACCTCATACGTTCACGTATTTTTCGGACATATATTTATCTGTGATATGAACATATCCCAACAGCTCTCACTTGGACATGTCTCAAATAAATATAATAACATTGGTAAGCGTCTAGCAACACGCAAATGCTCTCAGAAATACTTGAATGTAGTTTCATAAAGTCTCGATTAAATGATATAATCATTTACCATCCCTTTGTTTCCAATACCGTGTTAAATATAGATATGGATCTATGTCATTTCATTATTTAATGATTCTGTTTGAAGCATGGGAAACATTTAGATTTTTTGTGTCAAAACATGTTTTAATATTTGAAATGGTTTTGATAGATCCTTTGTATCACTAGTACGCAAGACCACACTGCCAGAGAATTATGGGGAGTATTGGTACGCAAATACAACAGAGAGGATTCTGGTACAAAGAAGTTTGTGGTAGGCTGGTTTTTGGATTACAGCTGGTTGATTCAAAGAACCGTGATAAGTCAGGTTCAAGACTGTGGTCTCTGCTACCCGCCGTCATCTGGGGGAATGTTTTGAGTGGAAAATTTCAAGTGGTGCTATTACTTGAAATAGTTACCTCCAAGCCTGGTTAGAATTCAAAACTACTTGACGCATAAGCGAAGGAGTATGAGTGTTGAAGACTTGGTTGTTCATTACGAATTGACCGAGGACAACCGTTGGCTCAGAAAGACACTTATGCACCTGATTCTGCCAAGGCTAATATGGTTGAACATGCTGGGTCATCTTCAAGGTCCAATTCTAAGGGAAAAGGCAAAGACAAAAAAAGAATGACAAGAAGGGCAAAGGGAAGTCTGAGTACCTTGCTCCTAAAGCTGGGATTGTGAAATAGAAGTTCTAGGGGACTTGCTACAACTGTGACCAACCAGGTCACCGTGCTGCTAATTGCAAGATGCCGAAGCGGGTGAATCGACGTCAGGCGAATATGGTGGATAAGAATGTGGACATGATTGCGATGGTGTCTGATGTGTGTGCCATGATCTCTTAGGTTAACCTGGTAGGTACTAACAATAGTGGTTGGTGGATTGATACTGGGGCAACTCGTCATGTGTGTGCTGATAAGAGTATGTTTCACTCTTTCAAAGCGGTTGACAATAGATAGAAGCTGTATATGGGCAACTCTGCAACTGCTAATATCAAGGGTGAAGGAGATGTTATTTTGAAGATGACATTCGAGAAAGAGCTCAAGTTGACTAATGTCTTGTATGTTCCGGAGATTCGCAAGAATCTTGTGTCCGGCTGGCTTTTAAACAAGTTTGATTTTCATCTAGTTTTTGAGTCTGATAAGTTTGTTTTGTCTAAGAATCAAATGTATGTTGGCAGGGGTTATGCCATGAATGGTATGTTTAAGCTCAATGTAATGGTTGTCAAGAATGAAATCAATAAAATGAACTCTTCTGCTTACTTGATTGAGTCTTCTAATGTGTGGCATTCTCGTTTTGGACATGTAAATTTTAATTCAATGCGTCGTTTGATTAAATTTAATAGCATACCAAACTGCCATATTGATTCTAAATATAAAAAGGTGCCTTGAGTTGAAGCTAAAACTTACAAAGAACACCTGTCAAATCGGTTAAGCGAGAACTAACCGAACCACTTGATAATACACACAGACATAAGTGATTTGAAATCAACTACCCACGACGGGTGGCCAATACGTACTTTCTACGTTTTATTGATGATTGTACAAAGTATTGCTATGGTTTACTTGTTGAAAAGTAAAGATGAAGCTATAGGGACAGTTTGTTCTATCCAAAAACCGAGTTGAGATCAACTTGGTAATGAAAATCAAGGTGTACGAAGTGATAGAGGGGTGCATACGTGGCTCCATTCGCTGAGCTTTGTACGAAACATAGAATAAGACACGAGTTCATGTCCTTGGTTCCACCTAGCCAAACGGTATTGCCGAAGGATCGAACCGTACCTTGAAAGAAATGGTTACTGCCATGTTGATTAGCTCTGGTATAAGTCAGGACATGTGGGGGGAAGCCATTCTAACGGCTACTTATCTTTTAAATAAGATACCTCGTAAAGAAAATGGAAGAGGACCTCCTTATGAATTATGGATGGAAGAAAACCATCATATCCTCTTCCGCGTGTGGGTTGTTAGCAAGGTAGCTGTGCCAACTCCCAAGGCCCAAAAGATTGGACCTAAATCTGTGGATTGTATATTCATTGGATATGCTAAGAACAACACTGCTTATCGTTTCAAAGACCATGAATCGAAAATCCTGATATCCAAAAGAATCAATAATGGACTCTAGGGAATGCTTCTTTCTTTAAAAATTATTTCCTTGTTTTACAAGGCGAAACTGGAAGCTCATATAGATTTAGAAGACTAAAGTTGTCCAAGATAAGAGGACAACGAGATGATGCTGATCTCAAGATAGAGACAAGATTCAAATGAGGAAGAATAAGTGAACACGAAGAAGCAAACGGGGCAAGAAACAAGAAATCGTTTGGACCGATTTTATATTCTTTTATGGTAGAAAAAGAACCCACATCTTACGATCAAGCGGTAATTCCTCGAGGGCAGCACTTGGAGAGAGGCCATCAAAAGTGAAATCGAAATCTATTTACAAAAACCAATACGTGGGAGCTCGTGGATTTACCTCCTGGTAGTAAGCATAGGCTATAATGGATTTTTCAGAAAAGAAGAATGAAAGCTGATGGCACCGTGACAAAATATAAAGCAAGCATGGTATCAAGGGTTAAGACAAGTGACGGTTTAGGACTACTTTGATACTTATTCGCCGGTTAACGCGATATCCACGGATAGAACAATAATTGCTATGCCGCATTAAGAATTTTGCGAAATTCACCACAATGAATGTGAAACGGCTTTTTCTAAACGAAGATAGAGAAGAGAAATAGATCTGAACCAACCTGAGGGTTTTTAGCTCCTGGACAAGTGGGCAAGGTTTGTAGACTAGTTAAGTCGTTGTATGCTTATAAGCAAGCTCCCAACCAGTGGCATCAAAAGTTTTGACCACACCATGTTAGAGAGTGGATTCAAAATTAATGAATGCGACAGTGTGTTTACGTGAAGGGACACAAGTGCTGGATATGTAATTTTGTGTTTATATGTCGATGATATGCTTATCGTGGCAGTAACGACAAGATAATTAGATCACTAAAGGACACCCCCCGTGTTGAATTCAAAGTTTAGACATGGAAGGATATGGGTTTGGCTGATGTGATCTGGAATAAAGATCATACGAACTCGACTGGACTTGTGTTTAAGTCAAGCACATTAGTGGACAAATTTCTTCAATACTCATAATGCGCGGGGATTCCGGCCAAGCTAGAACTCAATTGGACACCAGTTTGCATCAATCTAAAAATCGAGGCTTAGGTGTTGGCCCCATTAGGAGTATTCAAGGATTATTGGCATGTTAATGTACTTGATGACAGGTACCCGGCCTGACTTAGCATATGCAGTTAGTAGGCTAAGTAGGTATACGAGTAATCCAAGTTATGGACATTGGAAAGCTATAACGAGGGTACTTCATTACTTGAGATACAGTCGTGATTATGGACTGCATTATGACAGACATCCTGCTGTTATCGAGGATACAATATGCAATTAGATATTGACATAAAGGATTCTAGATCGACTTTTTTTTTTTTTTAGTGGATATGTGTTTTACCACTAGGAGGGGCCGCTATATCTTGGAAGTCTTCCAAAGCAAACTGTTATAGCTAAGTCACGATGGAATCCGAATTTCTCCGCTAGATAAATGCGGAGAAGAGGCGGAATGGCTACGTCAATTCGTAGAGGACATACCAAGGTGGCCTAAACCGGTAACGGCCATTAGTATACATTGTGACAGTAAATCGGCCATGGGAAGAGCTAAAAGTACAATGTATAATGGAAAGTCCAGACATATCCGTCGTCGACATAAACTCGATAGACATCTACTCTCAACTGGGTTATCTCACTTGATATCGTGGCGTCAAAGGAAAACATCGCGGATCCGTTTACAACAGGCTTCGCAGAGAGTTTCGTTAGTGAGTCGTCTACAGGGAATGGACTAAAGCCCTTGAGGACTGAGTTTCTATGAAGGAAAACCTAACCTAGTTGACTGGAGATCCCAAGATCTAGGTTCAATAGGACAACCTAATCATAGAAATGTGGGGGAAGTCACGTCAATATGGGGGTGTTACTTAAATTGTAACATCCTAGTCCATTCCTATAACAAATGTGACTTGTTGAGAGGTTAAACATATGGCTGTGTGATTCAGGTGGAAATCACAAAGCATAATGATTCAAGATGAAATCGCAAAACATATGTTTTTAATGATTCAGTATGAAATCACCTATGTGAGAGAGAAGTACAGGGTCGCTTCGAAGGGAATTGTGGGGGGCGCAATTCCTAAGAGCTCTCGCAGAACCAGGCTAGTGCTCATGACCATAAAGGGCACGACTATAAGGACTTGACAATGTCAGGGAGAGTCGTGTGTGAGTGTGTATTGTCGTCTACGTAAACAGAGGCTGAGTTTAAGGACATCGCATCTACTCAGATCTAGGAGGCTAAGTGCATCTCACAAGGGAAGGTTCAAAGGGTCACACCTACCTATCCTATGCAGGACTCAACCGCAGAAATTTTGCCGAAATTTCTTTATCCTTCCTCAATTCGTAGATGACTACCAAGTTGAACCAAATTTAACTCTTCCTTTTTATGTTTCAAACCATGTTTGAATTCTTTCCAGGAAGGGGGCAGTTTATCAATGATAACTGCAACTGAGACGGCCTCATCCATCATTAAATTGTGTTGGGTATACTGTCCCAGAATCCTTAACATTTCATGAAATTGTTCCATGACAGGCCTGGTATCAACCATCTTGTAATTCATAAAATTACTCACAAGAAACTTCTTTGCAGAAGCATCTTCTGCCATGTATTTGGATTCTAGGGACTCCTATAGTGCTTTTGCAGATTCAACGTTTTGATAGATATCAAATAGGGAATTAGACATACCATTTAGAATGTGACCACGGAATATGTAGTCGTCGTTCTCCCACTTCATCCTCTTCCTAGTCTCCTTCAAAGTTTCATTCTCGGACCATACGGGACTGGGTGTACTCAGAACGTACATAACTTTCAGTGTGGTAAGAAGAAAGTGCATCTTCTTTTGCCAGAGACGAAAGTCCTGCCCTTCAAACTTTTCCAACTTATCGAACTTACTCGTCATATCCTTCATAGATTCTCGGTTCGTCATGATCACAGTTACTTCGATCTTTGTTATGAATTTATGATCACAGAAATCTGAGAGTCGTGTAAACACTTTCAGATCGAAGTATTTCGATGGTTCTATCGAAATCTTAAATCGGATAAAACTCAGATTTAGAAACGAGAATTTGTTTTGATGTTATGAAACTGAACCAGATCGTGATATGTATATATGACCAACAAAGAAAAACTAAAAATCGGTTGTAACTGCAAAAAACAGTTAAACTAACCACCGAATTACTTTAAATAAACGGGCAAAAACAAGTCCATAATTTCCGAAAATTTTATTTTCAAGTGCAGACCCCAGCCAGGGGCTCTGCCCCTTGGACCCTGCGAGGGGCTGCCGCCCCTTGGACCCTGCTACCAGGGGCGCTGCCCTCGGACCCCCGTCATACGGGGCTTCGCCACGATTGATAATCATAATAACGCCATACAAGTGTGCACTCCGCACAACCCCGACTTGTTGAACAATTATCATGATTACACATTGGTCAACTAAGTCAATCCATTACACTTAAATCATATTGGTGACGCAAAATCACCAACACAAGATACCGTATGGCCAAATGGTACACAAAAACTTCAAAAATTCCTTAAAGTCTTTTGGTTTGATCATTTTGTCATGAAATTTCTTTGTTCTTTCCTTATACATTCTTTGGTTTTCATAAGCATCCTCTCTTCATTCATCCAACTCTTTTAGTTGCAATTTTCGAAAGTCACCGGCTTTAGTAAGATCAAAGTTGACTTCTTGCATATCCCAAAATGCTTTGTGCTCAAGCTCAATGGGAAGCTGGCAAGCGTTCCTATACACTAACAAGTATGGAGTAGAACCAATAGGGGTTTTATAAGCGGTTCGAAATCCTCACAAGGCATCATCCAATTTTTTCTCCCATTCTTTTCGGTTCTTACCGATGGTTCTTTCCATGATTCTCTTAATCCCACGGTTAGTAACTTCCACTTGACCGCTCGTTTGTGGGTGGTAAGGTGTAGCAAATCTATGGGTTACCCCATATTTCAATAAATAATTTTCTAAAATTTTGTTACAAAAATGAGTACCCTTATCACTTATTATGTCTTTAGGAGTACCAAATCCTAGACTTAATTGTTTTAAAAATTTCACCACAACCCGAGCGTCATTGGTGGAAAGAGCTTTTTCTTCGACCAATTTTAAAACGTAATCAATGGCAACCAAGATATACTTGTTGCCTTTTGATAAAGGAAAGGGACCCATAATAAAGTCGATGCCCCAAACATCAAAACTTTCACACACTTGTATGATTTGTTGGGGCATCTCATTTTTGAAAGAAATTGTGCCTTGCCTTTGGCAAGCGTCACATGACTTTACTAAAGTATGAGCATCCTTGTAGATGGAAGGCCAAAAGAATCCCGAACCAAATACTTTCTTCGCCGTGTAACTTGGACCATGATGACCACCGGTAGGACCTTGGTGACACTCCGTTAAGATTTTCATAGCCTCTTCCCCAAATACACACCTCCTAATTACTTAGTCTGCTCCTATTCTAAACAAATATGGATATTCCCAAAAGTAATGTTTCAAATCCTTAAATAATTTCTTTTTCTCTTGATAACTCATATCCTCCCTTAAAATCCTACCCACTAAGTAATTAGCATAATCCGCAAACCATGGTGTTCCAACTTGATCAAATGAACCTAAGGGTTGATTGGTTGCTATACTTAACAAATATTCATCTGGAAATTGATCACTTATCTCCTTTTCTTCTAACCTTTCTAAGAATGGATTTTCAAGCCTATACAAGTAGTCGGCGGCTAAGTTTTTGGCTCCCCTCTTATCCGTTATCTCTATATCAAACTCTTGAAGTAGTAAGATCCACCTAATTAGTCTAGGTTTGGCATCTTGTTTTGCAAATAAGTACTTCCAAGCCAAATGATCGGTGCAGAAGATGGTTTTGGATAACACAAGGTAGGACCTAAACTTATCAAAAGCAAACACTACCGCTAACAATTCTTTTTTCGTGGTAGTGTAATTATATTGAGCGTCCGTCAATGTCTTGCTTGCATAATTGATTGGATGAAAATGATTTCCATGCCTTTGTCCCACCACGACTCCAACTGCATAGTCACTAGCATCATACATTAGTTCGAATAGTAGCTCCCAAGTGGGGGCTACCATGATTGGTGCACGTGTGAGTTTGTGTTTTAAGAAATTAAAAGCATCAAGACATTCATTTGTAAAAACAAAAGGCGTGTCTTTTTCAAGAAGTTGTGTCATTGGTCTTGCAATTTTTGAAAAAACTTTTATAAACCTTCTATAAAAACCCGCATGACCAAGAAGACTTCTTATCGCCTTTACCGAAGTGGGAGGGGGAAGTTTTGAATTTTTTTTCAATTTTAGCCTTATCGACTTCCATCCCCACTTTGGAAATTTTGTGACCCAAAACAATGCCCTATCGAACAATGAAGTGACACTTTTCCCAATTAAGAACTAGGTTAGTGGCTTCACACCGAGAGAGCATATTTTTAAGATTGTTTAAACAAGAATCAAAAGTGTTACCAAACACGGAGAAGTCATCCATAAACACCTCCATAGAAGACTAGATCATGTCGTAAAATGTTAGAACAAACTAGATGGGCCGGTCCAATTGCATAGATGGGTCGTACCCATTAGGTTATGATAGGTTGCTTAGTCAATAAGCTATGATATTAGTATAAATACATATAGAATCCAATGTACAAAACACAATTACAATTACAATAATATATACCCTTTTGAGGTTTTATATGGTATTAGAGCCAAAACCCTAAACAACCCTTTTTTCCGGCATAATTCCGGTCATTTTTTAGCCACCACAACATCCCCACCAAGATCAGATCCGCCTTAGTCCTACCATCATATCCAACCAGCAGCCTTAGTCCTACGATCAGATCCACTCCTGATCACCTCGCCGTTGTCGCCGCCGGCCGCCGTTGTTAGACAACAAAAAAAAAGAAAAAAAAGAAGGAGGAATATTACTATGGCTATGATTTCAGCTTTTACTACAGTCGATATAATGGCTCATAACTCTCGTAAGTTCGCTTTTACCCTTTCACCCACAAATTATGGTTATTAGAAAACGATGATTGAACCATTCCTCATCACAAACAATTTGATGGGTTATGTGGATGGTTCAATACCGTATCCATCAAAAACCTTATCCGTTACCGATGGTGCCACTGTTCCAAAGAAAAACCCTAATTATCCAATTTGGGTCTCCAACGATGCCTACGTTCGTATGCTAATCATCTCTACAATCTTAGAAGCTTCTTTTCGCCATGTTCAAGGTACAACTTCTCGTGATCTTTGGTTGTCCCTTGAAAAGGCGTATGCACCTCATTCCACATCTAGGGAATACACTCTCAAAACACAACTTCTAAGAATAGAGATGCACGGTGATGAAACTCCCGATGCATATCTAAATCGTGCTTAAGAATATGCTCATGCACTCGCCGCTATCGGTGAACCTGTAAAGGATACAGATCTCGTTATGCTTGTTGTCTCAGGTATTTGTGAAGAATATAACGGTCTTAAAACTACAATCACTGCCCGTCAAAGTCCAACTGCATTTAGCGAGCTTCATGCACTTTCTCATGCTCCACCGCAATCACTATATATATAGTGCCAACTTGTGTGTGTAGGCTCTCTCTCACGCACATCTAGATTTATAGTCATCCCAATTTTCATGTTTCTATTCTAAAGCACAATTGAATTAAAACCTATCCTCTATGTTGGAATCGTCACAGCCGTCCAGTACTGTCGTCGGTCTTAAGATGAAAAAAGCTGTACTAAACTTAAGCCTGGTTCCCCAAGCTTTCTATAAACCTTTCCAGAAACGAGACGTGAAACGTGGATCTCTATCTGACACGATCGCTGATGGAGTACCGTGTAATCGGCATACGCAATTTTGTTGGACATTTTCTGCTTCTTTCTACTAACGGGGCTAATCCTTACGGTAGTAATTTATGAAAGAAAAATGTGCGATTTGTCAAACGAATCTACAACAACCCAGATAGCATCGTGCTTCCTCTGAGTCCATGGTTACCCGGTAACAAAATCCATGGATATTTCGTCCCACTTCCAAACAGGAATCTCTAACGGTTGCAATAGCACTTGCACTGTTGGTGTTCAATCTTTAACCTGCGGACATGTTAAAACTTTGACACAAATAGCCACATCGCGCTTATACCACTCCACCAAAAGTGTTGCTTGAAGATCGTGATACATCTTCGTCTCGGAAACTGGAGAGAAACGAAAATTGGAGAGGAGACTAGTGAGCCTCAGTCATCAAGGCTTCTCGAAGTGTTGGATTCCTCTAGTAAGCACGGGGTATGTTGTGAGATATTTAAGTACTGCTATTAAAATGGTCCATCGCAATCAACACGGAAACTTGTTGCGATCAATATTCTGAATAATTGCCCAGATTTCTCCGTCTCGCTTCTGCGCTGTCTGATCTGTGAAATTTAGGTTACGGGCTCAACCCTCAGACCTAGCCCAGAAACCACTCTGTCCACGAACACATAATTCGATATCCAAACGCTCAAGGTCACGAATAATCTCTTCTTCCACTTTGATACCAGCTATCATACCCGACTTCCTACTCAAAGCATCAGCCACCACATTTGCTTTACCCGGATGGTACTGAATGTTGGTGTCATAATCCTTCAATAACTCAACACGCCTCTGTCTCATATTTAATTCTCGTTGGTGAAGATATATTTAAGGCTCTTATGATCACGGTAAAATATCACCGCACTCGCCATTAAAGGTAGTGTCTCCAAAATTTGATTTAGCGAAGACAATCTGCTGCTAACTTCAGATCAGAGTAGGATAGTTCACTTCGTAGGGCTTTTAGTTGTCGTGCGGATAGGCATCACTTTCCATGTTAGCATGCGTACACACCCCAAGGACCTCTTCTTAGAAGCATCACTGTAAAACTGGGAATCCACCTTGTTACCCAGATGGGAGAAGAGTAAGATTAGGCGAGGAACCACCGTGATAAGCTCTTCTCAAAGCTCTTTTCATCGCTCATCGTTCCATTACCACCCTTCTCGCCCTTCGTATAAGCCATAGTTAAGGGTAAGGCTAATCGTGAGACAACCCTCTACGAAATCCTGCGGTAATAACCTGCTAATCCCAGGACAACTTCCGTACTCGGTCATAGCCGCGGTCTTGGCATTTGGTGATTAGCCTACCACCTTCGCTGGATCATAGTGATTCATTCTGGCTGTTGAACCCAATGTGACCCAGAAATGCCACCTTACTCAACCAAAATTCGCACTTTGAAAACTTGGCATATAACTTCTCCTGTCGTAAAATCTATAGCACAGTGCGGAGGTGCTCCTCGTGTTTCCTGTGACTTAGATGAAGACTTAGAATATCATCATAGAACACAGATGACAACGTTGTCTAAGCATTCATGAAAACTCGGGTTATCAAGGCACATAAAATACAGTTTGGAGCATTCGTGAGACCAAAAGGCATAACTAAGAATCATGTATTGAACATTAACGTGTTTGCGAAAAGCGTTTGGAAATGTCTGCTCTTTCACTCGCAAACGATGGTAACAGAACGTAAATGTCAACTTGGAAAACTGTTTAGCGCCCTGAAGGCTGATCAAAATAAAATCATCGCTACATGGACGGGATAATGATTAGAATGGTGATCTTGTTCATTCACGGTAGTCGATATATAATCGTCATGCTACCGTTCCTGTCTTCTTGAAAAACAGAACTGGTGCACCCCATGGCGATCCACTGGAGCTGAATAAAACCTCGTCCAACAACTCCTCGTAACTGATCCTTCAACTCTTTATAACTCAATCCGGTGCCATGCGATAAGGGGCTTTGGGAGATAGGCTCAGCTCTGAGAATAAGTCAATGTTAAATCAACCTCGCGAATAGGAGGGTTCCTGGAAGTTCTTCTGCTCTGAATACGATCCTGGACTTCGGGAAACACATCGGCTGATCATGAATCGACGAAACGTCAGAAGTCGTGTCATGAATAGTAGACAGACAAAAACCTTCACAGCCATGCGCTAGTAATGGTACGTGCTCTTTAAAGCGGAACATGATTTTCATAGATTTGTTCCCGGTAAGGAACCTTGATAAATAACTTCAGGGAGCATGAATATCGACCGAATATATCACGTCGGGGAACTGATCAGTTTACATGTCTACACGGTTTCTGTGTGCTAACCAGTCCTTATACCAGAATTATGTCAAATTTCACACAATACAAGGGGAAGTGCATTGACTACCCTCCTATCAACGAAATCTTGTCATCGAACTATAGAGGAAGATCTTATATCATGGGTAAATAGTCGGACCTGTTTTCATGGGCGTGGATTTATACATAATACTATGATCCAGGAATATAGGTGTCATAGTAAAACATGAGGAAACTTGGTAGTACACCGAGGTGTTCGCACCGTATCAAATGAAACAAACCACTGCAACTGTTCGAAATAATAATGCACCAGTGATGGTAACCTGAAGTATTCGGCGGCCTGCTTCTTGAGTAAGCACAAAGACACGGCCTGATGCGTCTGGCTTCCTTGTCAGCATGGACCAGACGAACTAGCACCAGTGGTTCTTCTTTGCATGTCCCGTGAAGATTGTACCAGCCTGGCCACTTTTGAAGCAAGTTACCAGCGCACGAACGACATCTCTGGGTGTCTACGTCCTAATGTGTTGCTAAAACAGGGTGAGTATAACACTCAGAGGGTACCTAGACTGCTGGGAACCTGATTCAAAGATAGATCATAAGACAATAAACTTCGAGACATACAGAGCATAACATGTTATTTCATGATTTACCACGAGGTTTTTATAGTAGTTGGTAGATCGATGGGGTAATTGTGGCCTTGTTTCGCCTTTGGTCGCGTCCATATATAGCACCAGATTCCTTTGTTACCATGACGTGATGTTAGCTTCAATTCATATATAACAGATAAAGACGATAACGATTAAGACTCTCTTGACCTGTTGTTGTCCGAGAGTGGTTGTTGTTTTGTTATAGGTGTTACACCACCGCCTCTCTGCCTGTCCGCCCTGCCGGTCATTTTTCTGTCGGTCATCACTTCTGCCGTGTACTCCTGTGACTACCCTGCTGACTGTCAAGGGTGATAACGGTCCTTCCATCTTGTGCTCTTGTTTGATACGTACGGACTATATAGTCATCTGCCGCAGGATTTCACGTTGCATGCAGCGCCTCGCAACCTGAGCCACAAGCAAAACCTCCGTACACTGTATACAATGACATGGTCACGGATTGGACTTATGACGACCACAACGAACGTTCTTCCGCCTTGCTTTCTGCAGTACCAGCAGCCTGTCAAAAGACCACCCGCAAGGCTGAGGAAACGCCTGCCAGTCCTCAAAGTACAAATTTCACTCGCCCCACCTATGCGGTCGTGAGATGTTGTCCTCTCTGCAGAGCTACCAGAGTCCCCAGCTTCCGCACGGTCAGCTCCCGCTCTCGAGCAGTCTGGCATCATCCAAACCCTAGTGTGTAATCACATACTCTCATAATTCTCTTGGTCCCCCTCTTTCCGCTACAACGATGCTGTTGCGCGTCTGACTAGTCGGCTGCGAAAGCGCTGTACACCGCTACAAATGCCCCTGATCGGAGTCTCACTCTTGTCTTTCAATCGTGTAGAGCCGTGACCACTAGAATGTGAGTTTACCCCAACGTGTGAGCATTGATTCGCGAAGTGTTGCTAGTGCGTGTACTCACTCTAGTCCCCGCGCCTACACACCACACCATCACTCTATTCAGTGTATCAAGCCCATATAGTGTCTAGCTACTGCTTGTTGTATTCAGTGCACACTCACCTGCTACCTTATCATCGGCCTATATACCATTTCTGACCTACTAGAATAATGCCAATATCACGCCTCACGGTCGCTGCTACTGGTCAGTCGCACATACGGAGGAAGAGTCAATATTTGATAGAAGCCAATCATTCTAATAGTACGGAGTGGTGGCGTGACTTGCCTTCTTCGATTCCTCCAGATATCGGCGCGGGTGAGTTATAACGTCGATGTGCACTGAAGCTAGTGATAGTTCGCCAAATATGTGCGACCACCCTGATGCCCCTCGCTATTGTGTATGCTGTGCTCCTCGTGAGGGCAGGTTGTGGCCTCGGGATGTGCTCAACCGTAATACAGATGATCTCATTCTCGGCCAGCTGGTGAGTGCTACTGCATAAGTTACCGCAAAAGATATTACCGATGCTAGCCGGAGTAGGTTGCCCCGAATCGCTACATAAGACTACGCAAAACCGGTCTGAAGGCTACTGTGCGGCGTGCCGTAGAAGCAACTAAGGCCATGTGACGCTGCACGCTCCCAGAAGCAGCGAGTTTGGCCGGTATGGGGCCGGTGCTTGTGTCCTCACGGATATGCTTCGTCTGCTCACCGGCCGTTCGCACGACGTATGGAGCAGTGAGCAATAAAGAGATAACGCCTTCCATAAAAGAGGTACACATTCCTTACGAGGCAGATTTTATGTCACACCTCTCGGCGTGACATCTTGTTGCTCTTCCTAGAAGATGCCAACGCTCTGATATAGACAGACGCTCTTAACTGAGAGAAAGACTCCAGATGGAATCTCTAGAATAGTCCAACCCTGCCGCCCTACTACGAAGAAGTCCTAAGGCCGCACTGACCTCCTGCATCGTGAGCCATCTGCCGAATACACATATCTCTCCCTGTCCCTCCCGTCTACACACTACGCCACCGCCACCACAAGTATGCTCGCTCTCCACCCCCCCCAGCCTAAAGGTCCGAAAACCTGGCATCCTGAGACCCATCATTGTAACGACCCAACCCGACTCAGAGAGTAGGCCGAAAACGTTCATAATATTGGTGTCATATCAAAAGCATTAATAAAGGTCATACACGTCCTAAATGATTAATATAGATACAAAGTGGAACGCCTGGGAAGGGAAAGCCGGATCAAACATCGGCTCTCCGTTATGAGTTCAACATGAATAACATAAAAGAAGTCTAAAAGGGACTAAAAACATGTGTCCAAGATAGTATTGTGCACATCAAAGTGTCTGCTGATATAAGAAGAAAAAGAAGCTAAAATGGTCCCTTTCCTAAGCACACACTCTCTCAAGCCCAACTCTCTAGATAACTGCCGCATAAGAAGAGAATGAATTGAGCTGGGTCTGAGCAATAACGCTCAGTGAAACGGAATAAAATAACAATGTAAGTAATAAGTATGAATCTGGATAAGAAAGTATAAAGCAGCGAAAGATCATAAGTGTCATGAGGAAAACCTGAGAATGGTCCATGAAGAAATAGGGAATAAACATGTAAAGCATGGTTAATACGAAGTTAAAGATGGCATGAAATATCCAATGGATTTGGATAGGACATAAATAATAAGGAATGCCACGAGCCATATAATCATACATGTCATAATAAAAATGTTCGTGAATACATGCATATAATGAGGGGTGCCTCACCATGTAATAGAGGGTGACCTCTTGAAATGAATTATGGGTGGAGGGTACAGCTTCCAATGTGATGGGACTGTAGATTGACACACAATCGCAACCAATCACCTATGAACGTGTAAACATGGTTAACTAGGGATGCACCCATACGCCCCTGAATAATAATGGCTCTCAAACATTGAAATGAAATATAATTGGTAAATGAAAAGGGATGGCCTCGTAAAATCATCTCACGCAAAAAGAAGAATGTCTGTGACATTAAGGTGCCTCATGTGTTTCATGGTTATGGTACCTCAATGACTAGGTGGTAAGTCATGAAACTATGCGTCATGCGTTAAATATAGCTCGGCAATTAAGAATTAGTCTTGAAATCAAAACATGTAAGGAGATCATGGCAAAAGACATAGAAAAATGGGAAAAACATAGCTAGCATTCTCTTGGGATGATTATGAAAAGAAAGAATTTCCTTACTGAAGACGGAAATTATCCGCGTTCCTTATGTCCAGAGAGCGAGTAACGGAAAGAGATGGATACGAAGAATGGAATAGCTACTGTATTCCTGCTTATTGCGATCTACATTATAAAGGACATATATAAGTTAACTTGTTCCATTGGATTTTGTTTTTTTTTAGGTTACTTTCCATTTTTAGTAACCTTTCATATTTTTAGTAACTTTCAATAATTAGCGTGATTCTTAGATTAGACGTTGTCGGTGATTACCATATTTTATGTTATTGTTAGTTCATGATTTAGTATTCTTGTTCTATTGGTACTTTCCAAAAATTGCGCTTCTAATGATAGTATGTTTCCAACATATAGACTTTCCTTAATTAATCTTCCAAATTGATAACTTCCTTGGTTTAATTAATTTTTCCATAATTAAATCCCAACAATAGACTTATCTAAAAATAGCAGGGTTTCTATTATATAGTAGGTTTCCATAAATAACATTGTGTTCTATAATTACAGGTTTCTATTAGATAGTAAGTTTCCATAAATAGCATGTTTTCTATAGTAGTAGCAGGTTTCTAATTCTTTATTTACCATCTCAAATTCCTTGATCTTCCATTAATTTAGTAACTTAGCCACTTTTAGTTCTTAATTTAATATAGTAACATAATATTTAATTATCCATTTTTTTGCAACACTAGCCCTTATAAGATCAAATATGGTATTTTCTATACATAATACTTGAATTACTGATCTATACTTGTACTGCGCGCAGAATTTTGACATTTATAGTCCCTCAGTTTTAAATACAATTGACACATTATATATATATTATATATAATTAATCCGATGTTTAACCCATAACAATTTTCAAATAGACAAATTTATTTTTTTATTTTTTTTTTTTTTACCCCTTTCTACATATTTTTCACAGAATTTTGTACATGTTAAATAAAACATGCCATAATCAGCCCAAAAAGTTTTCAGAAATTACAAAACACCCCCTTATACTTTGAAAACACAAATCGGGTAACCAATAAATGCACAAAACCCTAATTAGAATTTTCCCGAATAATTACATAATTTTTATACATTAATTAGCATGTATTGGACCAGGTAAAAATATAAGAAAAACCCGAACACTTAATTCGTTTTTCCAATTTATTTTCTTCATTTCTTTATAAATCAAAAATTGCCAAGAATTAGAAATTCCAAAATTCCACAATAATTATCTAAATCTTTTATACAATTTTTCTAACAATTTATCTGGTTCATACATGATATATACAAGTCATAAAAATTATAAAATCGAAAGTATAAATTTATTTAGAGCCGAATACAATTCTTGCAATTATTTAGGGTTTAGATCATGTTTAAGCTTAATAAATCAAAATAACGTGCATGGTAATTTTTCTCATGAACATATCAGATCTATATAATGTAAAATGAGTTATAAAAATACCTTGAATAATTATGGATGATTTTATGAATTATTGAGTTCGGCTAGGGATTTCGAATTCAAAAGAACACCATAAATCGAATCAAGCTTCAAACCAATGAACCAATAATTTTCTTAGCTCCCTTGTACTCCCAAGAACCCTAGAAAATTCGTCCCTTGCTGTATAAAAATGTTGTGCCGCCACCTAAATTATTTAGGTTTTCGGAAATGGTTTTTAAGAAGTTTACAAATGTAAATTGTATATAAAAAGATATACACAATAAAATGCCGAGATTTTTGGGTATTCAAGGGGATAAAATCAGTTTTTAATTTTGCCAAAAATATTTTATAATTTCCCTATTTTATTTAATATTTAATTGTATAATATAAGTAATTAACTTATAATTATTTCGGCAAAATACATATATATAATAAATAATTATTTTTCTTGCATAATATAAGATATTTTAATCTTATATAAATTTCATACTTGTCACATGATGTACTTTATAATTTATAACACTTGATTGAATTTTTATTCATGCTTTTTATTTAATTTTCTGACATTAGGGGCATTTTGGTAATTTTGCACTTGTTCTGATTTTAGGGTTTTACACTTATTTTTGCCATATCCCCTTCGTTTTATGTCTGATTTTTACAATCTTTATATTCACGCGAAGGTATTTAAGTCTACTATCTATTTTTAAAGACCTCGGCTTGTCAGAGCTCAATTTATTGTCCGAAATAAATAGAAGAAAATTCAGACATCAACATAATGTTTTCTAATCTTCTACTTAAATTCATCAACAAATTACAACTCAATACTAACCTAATCTCTTCCACCAATTTTCATCACATCTCATCACAACAACAAATCCATACTAACCTAGTTTTTTCCACCAATTTATCAATATCAACATAAAATTTAAGAACAAAAATAAAGTGTGCATTTTTACT
>BQNB010058734.1:0-37636 GCA_026074375.1 Tanacetum coccineum
ATAAGCAAAAATTAAAAATTAACTATAGAAGAAACAAGCAGAATTACCCGCGCGTTGTTGCGGGGCGTTAATTTTTCGCGCGCCGTTGCGGGCCTTTAATTTTTCTTTTTTAATTTTGTGCGGGTTTTTTTTCTTATATGGGCATAATTGTTGGGCCTCATGTTTAAAGGTTTTTTTTTTGCTATACGGGGGGTTTTTTTTAGTATAATTTTATGGAATTATGTTGCGGGTTTATTTTCTCGGTATCATGTTTAATAGTTTCTTTTTTTCCCTTATATAAGTTTATGTCCTGCGCGTTGTTTTGTGCCGTTATTTTTTTTAGGTGTTATTTTTTTTCGAGTTTATTTTTTCGGTCTCACGTTTAATAGTTTTTTTATATAGGCTTATGTGTTGGGTTTCACGTTTAAAGATTTGTTTTTTTTTTTGCTATACGGATTTTTTTTAATATAATTTTATGGGATTTGGGTAAATATGTGTTATATATTTGGGCTTATGGTTTTTAGTGGCGTAAAATGACACCGTTTAATGCAACCTAAAGATGTACGTTTGTGACAGGTTTGTGACCCTGTCGATTATTTTAAAGTTATTAGGTATCAAATATGGTTCCGCAGGTATTTTTTTATCTGAATAACTCGATACTTTTGTAATATATTTTTTTTTTCCTCCTATTTTGTGGCAACAAAGTTTAAAAAAAAAAAAAAATTAGGCCGGCCCAAAGTTCTAGCCCAATAAATTGGGCCAAAGTGGGAGCCCAAAAAAAATGTTACTGTAGCAAAGGGTCAAACTTGGTCAGACATTTGCTCTATAGTATAGAGTATAATTTTAGGTTGAAATTATTCGGGTTTATTGGAATTACTGCTATGCTAGTTTTTTCGTGAAACTGCGAAAAAGATTTTAATCGCAAAAATTTCATTGACAAAGATTCATTTCATCACAAATCACTGCATTCACTTAATCAGTACATCATATTAATCAAGTTCATTGTGGATTCTAGAAGGAAGGAAGATGCAAGACATAGAGATGCACGCGAAAAAGAGTGACTTCATGGAAGATTTTAAAGTGTTCAAGACACAGTTTAAAAGTTTATTAGACCTTTGATTATTCAGTTCTTAGGATATAAGGTTTAGATTGGCATTTGAAAACTTCATGAAGTGAACGTATAGAGACTTTTCAGAGCTACTTCTGTCCGCAACATGCATCAACTTGATGTAGAAAAAAGTTCATCAAGAAGAACTTCAAAGTAAACAATGTGAGTTATTAAACACAATTGGTCAACTGAAATCTCAAAATGTGAGTTTTAAACAAATGTATTCTTTGGAATTGAAAATGTTAAATCTCAAAGAGACCTTAAATGAAATTTCAAAAGAAGCAACTAATGTCAAAGCAAAATTGCCAAAAAGAACTGCCAAGTTTGAGAAAGATTTTGTAATACTTAAATTGCATAACAAAATTAAAGAAAACAATTATGAAACAATGTCTTCTGAAAAATCTTTGTCATTAGTGCTTGAAAATGATAATGTTTCTTTGGAATACAAGTTGTCATCTTTGGAAAAAGAAAACTAGCATTTGAAAATGACTTACAAAAATCTTTTTTGTTTCAATTAAACGTTAAAGGAATGAGACTCAAAGCTCAAACAAGAAACAACAAGAGAATGAAGATTTAGAATCTAAGATTTCTAAGCTGACTGGGAAACTCAAACTTTCCAAACAAGCAAATCATGATTTTCAAACACGTTTAGATTGTCTCAAACATGATAATAAACTTGAGAAACTTTTTCAAGAAACTGGATCGAAAGAAATAATCGCTTAAAAACAAAATATTTGATTCTTAAATCACAAAGTTTTCCATTCCAAGTTGAATGGTTGAAACAAATATTTATGAACTTGAAAAGTGTTGGTCCCTAAAATCGTGTAACATTTGATATATTACAACGAGACCTGATAAAGATACTAATAACACAATTTGTAATTTTCAACGTTTAATTCTTATTAGAAATGAATCAAAGAATTAAACCCGGTTATTGGCGGAACAACAACCGGGATTAAATGACAAATAAACTCTCCTAATATGAATCACAAGCATCTTCGCTTAGTGAGTTCTAGGAGAGGATCAAACCTATCAACTAATACCTTTTGTCCTAAGGTATTTTTGTGTAATATTTAGGAATGGATATCATACACTACATACAACCTGGTATATAAAGAAAGAAAATGTAAAGCTTCTTTTGGAAGCTTCATTGAAGTCCCATGTGATGTGCCAGCCACTCCCCAGCTTGCACCCATGTGCTCTTCACATCATAGTACAAAAGCAAGTAGTTTAATTTAACTATTTGCTTGTACTTTTGTCCATTTTTTCTTCTTTATGCATTTGAAAAAGATAAAACTTTTGCTTACATAAAGTACAAGTATCACTAGCAGCAAAACCGAAGACAAGAAGCTGCTAAGGTTTATGTGGCAGCCCCAGCTAAGGGTAGAGGCTACGCTGGGAACTTACCATGGTGCAATAAGTGCAAGGCACATCATCAGCCAGGTCCGTGTCCTCCTAGGTGTGGCAAATGTCACAAGCTTGGTCACCAGTAAGGGGAGTGTCGAACTAGGATTCCTGTAGCGGGAGGCAATTCGATACAAAATGTGACATGCTTTGGTTGTGGGAATCTTGGGCACTACAGGAGTGATTTCCCGGACTTAAAGAACCGAAACTAAGGAAACCAAGTTAAAGGTACTAGATAGTTGGACTATTCATTTCGGGCCACTAGTAGGAAGACTTAGGTCGCGATACATCCTAGTACTGCCAAGTAAGTTGGGTACTTACATTCATAAGCCTCGTTTGATGTAAATCATCAAACATTACAAATAGCAAAAAAAAAAAAAAAACGAGACACCGTCCTCGGACATCCAGAAACTTATACAAACATACTTACGCGACTACACATTCTTTTCGATGTTTCCACTATTAAGAGACATTCTTTATAACGCGGTTATATCAGTCATAAGATCTGTAATGATATTTATTTAAGATACCTGTTTTGACGGAGTAAATATCCTGGTCAAACTTAGCCAAAAATTTTGGTATATGGAGAAGTGTCGAAACAACAATATTTTTTATTGAATAAAGTTATCAGCGTCCGGTTTAGAATGAGTTATCAAACCTTAAGTCTTTTCTTGGTCACACAATCGGGTAACACAGATTTAATCTCGGGACGAGATTTCTTTAAGGGGTAGGTACTGTAACATCCGAGAACTTTCGAAATTTTAAAGGACTATTTTAATCTTTGACTTTTCAGGTCCGATCTTACTTTTTGACTTTTGATCTTTTATCATCACATGAAAACGATTACCGCGTAACTGGTAAAATTTTCGAAACATATTTCAAATAATAAATCAAATTTATTATTATATTTCTCAAGTGGAAGTTATTTTAACTTATTTGGCTCGAAAACAAAAAAAAATATATGTTATTTATAAGCTGACGTATTAAAGACGAACCACTAAATCACGTTTTCATTATTCGGGCTCTAAAGCAATTTAATGTAAAACGACATTCCTGACAACTTTTTAGTTTTGGCCGAGACCCGAAAACAATCAGAAAGTGACTAAAATGCCCTCGCAAGATTTAGAAACGAGAAAATAATTAAATCATATTTAATTTTTCACTTTTTCACTTTTTATTAAATAAAAATATTTAATAAAATTAGTTATCATGTGTAACATTCCGTATTTTCAGGTCATTTACAACGTCATATATTTTACTAATAATTTTTTTTTCGTATGCATTTACTTTTAATTATAATAATTAAGTTAAATCGCGTAAGCTATAAATTATCAATTAATGTAAACGGACACCAAACGAATTAAAGTTTTCGTCAAGCAATCATTATATTATTTTTTCAAAAGTAATAATTAACTTTTATATTTTATTTTTGTTGGTTACGTAAATTAAATACGTTTCGCAATAAAATACGTTTAGGCATACCCGGAACCACCAAAACTTTTCTACGCTTCAACAAATACCCACTTTTATACCCAATACATAAAAACTACAAAATATATCATGTATATCATATACATGCCGAAATTATAGCCATTTATACCAAGTAATATAGCAAAACTCTTCCATTTGGTCAAATGAACAACATACCTCATTAAACCACACCATACCTTGTTTATTTGACCAAAGACCAAGACTTTGACCCATAGACCCATCCCTAAGACCAATGACCCATCCCTAATACCTTACCATGTCTCCTTGACCAAATACTTGCACCATATATATACATGTATCTAGTGATGAGAAATCATACATGCTTAAACTTGGTAAAAATTCACAAAACCTCTCCCTTTGTCTCTCTATATGCTACGGCATACAACACTCTCCCACACAAACCCATACAAAATTTTATTCAACCTATACACTCCTATATACATCCATCCTAAGATATTCTAAGATATTTCCAAGCATTGGCTAACCTTTTTCAAGTATTAATCAAGAAAAGTAAAACTAGGGTTTTAAAATGGAAAGCTAGGGTTTTATATCTAAACAAGGGTTTAGATACTTTGGTTCATCATCTTACATCATAATAAGGTTATCTAAAAACCTCCATGTCTTTACTTTTATCATTTTTATATGTTTACATGTTTTATATAACTATATCACGACTTAGGATTTTTAATATGTAAAACGAATTATCACTTATGTTTATGAATTTACACAATTTTCTTATGTCATATTATTATATATATATCATGAAAAAATTGATTAATGAATATGTTGACATGTTATTTAAGTATAAACATGATTTTGTATGAATTAGGGTTTTAAAGTTTACTTAAGAAGGTTATGATTTTATAAATGAACACACTTGATAATAAAAGGTGATTTGATTTCGACTTCATACAGTAGGTTTGACATTAAATAAAAATAATACCCTCATGGACGATCCAAACAAGATAAGAAAAACTCGAAAAACCGATTTTAAAACGAAAAAAGACCGTTAGTTCGAGTTTACGACGAGAATACTTTTATAAAAACTATTTATATAAATTTACTATTCATTACAGAAAGTATATTTTAAAACATCAAAATATGATATAGATGTAACTCGAAAGAATCGTTAAAAACTGGAGCTATAACGAATAAAATACGAACGTTTACTATAACAAAAACTATAAAAATATGTATATATCATGTTATGAACAGCAAAAACACTATGCACAGAAAAACTAAAATTTTAAAAATGTTATATTTTGATAACTCGACTTAATACGAAAATGTGGGCATAAGAAACGTAAGAAACGGGCTTAAAACGAGAAAGTTACGCACTATTTTCTAACTTGTGCACTATTTCCTGAGGTGAATAGTGTTGGTTCGTTTTTTTATAAATTTTTGCGAAACAGATTTTAAGAAATCATTTTATATAATATATAATATGTCTTAACTTTATAATATTATTTTACAAGACTATTGAATATTATATTCGAGTTATACGAGTTTCAATACTACGAATAATATTTAGCAAATGCAATTTAAATATTTTTTTTTCGCAAACCACGAGTAAAACGGTTGATGTAGCTATATAGAATCAAACGTTGTATTATTTATACAAAGTACTATATTACTAGAGTGTTTCATAATGAGGCCTCTTCGGGGTGGCGTATCGACGAGTTGTTGGATTTACGATTTAAAGTGTCCTAGCTCCTCATACGTCACTACATGACCTCTTAATTATGATAGCCCGAACGATAGTATGATAGACTATAACACCTATAAATAATCAAAGTGTTTAGTACTTATACGACCTATATTGGATTAGGTTGCCTTCGGATTCCTTCGTGACGCATTTTCTATTGTGAATACTTGTTGATTACCATTCACTCAAGGTGAGTTCGTAGCCCCTTTTTCTACTACTTGCTTTATTAAATACGGGGGAGATTACATGCTTGATTTCTTTGGACACAGTGTTTTCAAACTATAATGCTAATTTCCGATTACATTATTGCCGAAAGTACCCTTTCTGCGCTAAGGGTCCCCTTTTATCATGAACTGTTTAATTACCCTGTCTGGTATACACACGCTAGTGTTATGGATAGATCTATCGGGACTGAACCATCCCCGTCTGGGCTGTGGTTTTCTAAGCTTACCATTGACGCATTTTAACATTCGAAAAAATTCGTAGGATGTTTCAGCAATCTCTGTATTAGAAAATTCGTAGGATGTTTTTTGTACATCGTAACCGTGTGGGCACAAACTCAATACTGGTTTGATTACAGTTTATTACGTTAAGGTATCGGTGTCATGAGCTAGGCAATAAATACCTTGTTTTTGGACGATTGAAGTGTTTCATAGTCTACTATTACGTCGATCTGTGGTCCAACGCTATTTTCCTGATAAACCTATGAATTCACTCAAGCAATTTTGATGACAGTTTTCGCAATGTTGTAAGCTCTGTGCTGAGTCAAGCTTGGATGGGAGCCGTGACGGATATCTATTAGAGGGATTCTGATTTCTTAAATTTAATGAAACTTTTGTCTTATAAAATCTTAATGTCTTTTTATCAAAACTATGGGACCTAACGTGAAAACTCTGATCTTTTGTAATGACATCTAATGAAACTTATTTTTAACGTCCATTTAAGGTCGTTTTCTATATCTTGATTTTTGTACTTTGACGTAGCACCCCATTGTTACCTTTCCGCTGCGACCCGATTTTGGGGGTGTTATAATTAAGCTGAAAAACGAGAGCAGGAATCCCGAACAAGGGGTCAAAAACCTAAAATCTTCAAAATTAACCCTACATAGAAATTTTTTACTTCTAAACTACTCTAGGGAACTAATAATGAAGAATGAAAAAGACTAGACTGAAAACGGAGGTCGTTTGACCCAAAATTGAGTCAAGTCAAGATCCGTACCCGAGACCCGTTCTTTAAAAATTAAAAGTTTGCAAAATTAACCCTACGAAAGTTTTTCTATTTTTCCTACGTAAAGTATGACCAAAGAAAATTTCCTAAAAAAGAAAAATATTTTTTTGATAATTTTTGTATTTTTTATGAATTTTTAAAACTTTTAACGAAATTAAATTATAAAAAATACTAAACTATTTTTAAAAATTCTGAAAAAATTACTAAAATTACTTTACCCTACAACTATCCTAAGAAAAATAAGAAACCCAAAATTCGGCTTATAAATAAGCTAAAAATAAGCTCAAACGAGCTTATAAGCCTAAGGGACAAAACACCCTTAAATACCAATGTGCCCAAGGGTCTAACAGAAAAGACCCAAGGGCACAGTGGTAAGAGTGTTTATAAAGAAGGGTGTATTGAGGGTTGAGACCAGGGTTCGAGTCTTGCTCACCCGGGTTTCCCCTTATCTCCCTTCTTTTTTTTAGAAAAACTTTTTACACAAACTTGATAAGCACATGGGGCTTATCATTTTTCATAACTACGACTTTTTGAGAATGCTTATAAATAAGCTGGAAAAAGTGCTTTTTGTTGGCAGTTTGCTTGCATTAAGCTTAAAGGCAAAAATGGCTTTACTTTTTTGGGATTTTTTACACAATTAAGCAAGTGACAAACACGAATAAGCAAAAATAGAAGCTAGACTACACCTAATAAGCAAAAACAGACATAAATAAGCAAGGATTGAATACTACAAATAGCTAGAATAGACAGAAGTAAGAAAAAACTTTATTACTTAGAAATTTAAGCTACGAAGCAATTAAGCTCGAATAAGCACTAAACTAAAAGAAAATAAGTTAAAAGGGAGCTAAGCTAACCTAATAAGCTAGTTCAAACATGAATAAGCTAAAAACTACAAACCAATAAGCCAGGATAAACCATAAGCACTTAAGTCACAAAAATGCATACAAATGGGCTTGGGACAGCTTTTTGAGCTTAAAAATAAGCCACTAGAAATGATCTTGGGGCTTAAAGGCTTATATGGGCTTCTAACCTAGCTTATAGGTTTCCTCAAAATGCAAAGGACACAAAGATTGAAACAAAAATAAGCTATAAAAAGAGCTATGAAAAAGGGCAGTGATGACTTTTGCACTAAGTCCTAAAGGCTAAGCTGATAAGCTCTTTAAGGGACAAAAATAAGCAATGCAGGGAAAACTAAGCTAAGGAAAATGTCTAAACTAAATAGGCAAGCTAAAACTAGAATAAGTGTTAGATATTAGAAAAAGACTCGGTCACCCCGTGTATTTTACTGTTTATTATAGCTCGTAGTTTAATAGTTAATAGTACGTTGTGTGTTTTCGTTTAAGTCGGTACGAAGAACCCGTATATTTAAGTACTAGATATAGCCTCTTCCATCGTGGGAAGAGGAATGCTAGTCAAAGGATTCCCTTTTCTTAGAAAAACTCTTTCTCTCTCTAATAGTCTCTCTCAAGTATTTTCTCTCATCTAAACTACCAAATCCAAGAATCGACCCCGTGTTATGATTAGAGGATATACCATCAAAGTGGTATCAAGCTAATGGGATGATTAGATCGTGTGGAGGTGCATTTCTTGCGTATGTAGATCGGACTATGTGTACATTGAAGGCACTAGCTCATTTTTTGAAGATCTCCAAATGTTTGTTGTTAGTATTGATAAAGTTTTGGTGTTTCTATAGCTAGTACCTTATGGTACTGTGTTGTGCAAAAACATTATGCAAAATCGTTCAAAAGGGTGATTTAATAGGTGTGTTTGTTGTGAAAAACGTCGTTGTTCTCGTAGAGTTGCCAAGAATTTCTTCATGCGTTTGCTGAAAAATATTAGTATTAAGTAGTTACCCAACCCCTCGAACACACGGCGGGTTGCTTAGTGGCGAGTTGCTCAAAGAGGCGAGTTTTTACTAACAGACGAGTGTTACCTGGCGTTGAACAGGCGGCAGTTGCTCAAGAAGGAGTTGCTTTATACTAAGCAGAGGTTTGCTTACTCCAGCGGTTTGGAACAGTTATCAGCGGTTGAATATTTTTAAATACAAATATCTTAAGGAAACTCTACTCTGCGGTTTGAAAACTCAATGGCACGTTTGATAAAATAATCTTCGCGTGCGGGTTGCTTGCAGCGAGTTGTGTTCGAGCCGAGTTTGCCTTAAAATTCCCACCAGCAGTTGCCTAGATCATGCAGCGGTTTGGTAGCCTTTGGCAGCGAGTTGTGTTCGGCGAGTTGCCCTTAAAAATTTCCAAAACCGGTCAGTTACTTTATCTCTTTGCATGGTTTGGTAGCCTTTGGCGGCGAGTTGAAGCTTCTGTCTTTGAAATTTGAAAATATTTCAAACTCGGTATTTAATATCACAATACAAAAACGAATACGTTAGCCTCACCACTTTTAACGTACACTTACTAAATCGATGATCGAAATCAAAACACATCATAGCAATAATAATACATAACTCTAGCATCAAGAAGACATCCAGTTGACGTTCAGATACACGCCTCACCAATGCTTGATGAGAACAAAACTTTGAATCTGGCATACAACGTAAACGTCTGTACGGTCTAGGAAAGATAATGGAGAGAAGATTATGAATCCCTTCAAAAAGGACCATTTCATATGGGAACGTTCGCATAATGTTATGGCTAGAGAACTGAAGGGTGCAGTTCAACAAGGTCCAGTAAACGTGCTAGAGTCCCTATCAAACGACCTATCAGCTGAAGAAAGGAAAGTTTAAAGCTGAACATTCTGCACCCAATACCCTACTTCAAGGTATACCAAAGACATCTACTCACTAGCAATCAATCACATAATGACGCCAAGGAGCTTTGGGAAAACGAGAAGATGATTCTTGAAGTTCTGAGTTAACAAAGGATGATAGGGAATCTCAGTTATAACGATGAAATTTGAACACCTTCTGTCAAAACAAAGAAAACTATCAAGGATACTACGTTAGTTTACTAGCTCATCAATGACATAGAAAACATCACGATACCAGGCCCAGGATGCAACTAACTCAAAGTTTGTGAACAACATTTTACCTAGTGGAGTAATCATAACTAAAGTCAAACAACAGGGTTGAAGAGGCAAACTTTGATCAGCTATAAGCTACTTGAAGCAACCTTAGTGCATCTAATTGAGAACAGAATTATAAGGAAAGTTCATGTCAACCAATAATGACCTTGCACTAAAAAGTGTCCGACGCCTCAGTTCAGCATATCCAAACACAATCAAGCCATCAATCTTCCTCCAAACCTCAAAGAACCATCTCCTGCTGACACTTTCAACTGAACTCAGGAAGTCCATCACAGAAAACTTGATTGAAAAGTTTATCCAACCCACCTTGCCCCTCCTCACTCAATCGTACAAATCACATCTTCCTCAAACTAACATTCAACTTTAGAGCTTACGCTAATGCAGAGGAACAAGCATGGTTCAAGTCGGGAAACTTGTGTATCAAGTTTCCGGGAAGATACAATGCGATCTAATCAAGGAAGTCCATTCAAAAACAATGCAAGAGAAATGGGTAGCGGAAATGTAGGAGTATGCAGAACAGAGGAGGATGATTAATCCTAGGTGCAAGCGAACCCATCTAGTCTAAAACTTAACGGACTAGGCACAGTAGCACGCGAATTCCAAGGCCAAAGCGACTTCAAGATTCAGAACTAATCAAGGACAAGATGCTACTAATCAAGCCCATGAGGAGTGACAGTACAAAGATACGAAAGTCCATTGTTTCTTGCTGGGCACATTACACAACGTATGATGATGAGGTGGATGATTCACCCGAGAATGAATTTGGCACTAAAATGAGGACCATAGTTGAAGCTGAGAATGTGATAATTCGACTCTGATGTTGAAGAGGTCCCACTTCACAACCAATGTTCATGGGCAAATCTTACATCTGAAGATCCAATCTACGATGAAGCCGGGCCATCATATGACCAATATCCATTTGGGTACTAGATTCCTATACCTTTGTAGACATATGGATAGTATCATGATGTACACGAGATGCAAACGATGTACAACACAACTACCAGTTGACTCGATGCTGACTATAACGAGTGATTAGTAATCATATTCCGTATGATCACATGTGGAATGACACAGAACAGGTTGTATAATATAATGCATCTTCTGGTACGAAATGATGCCTAAATGCTATTCTCGATGAAATGCACTGAACAGTGTACAAAGTAAGATTAGCAAATAAGCCCGACATGGTAGTTGAATGACATCAGTGACTCTGAACTTGCGAATATAAGAACTGGTCTCGAAATGAAAAACGGGCAAAGTTTGAATAAGTGAAAGAGAAACGAAAAATTGTTGAACAAATGAGAATAAATCATCTCTGACCCGAACAAAAGGAACTTCTTTAAAATCTAACTTCATTCAGCACAAGAGTACTCCATATTCTACATGTCCATTATAAGTCAAAGGACAGAAGAAGAACACTTTTGAAAAAGGCATTTAAACAAAAAGAAGCAAATTCCTTGAGAGTTTTTGGACTTAAAGAGCTAAAAGATGGATTGAAGATAGATGAACAAACAGGATCAGTCTGTTCAAACATTCACATTTGTGTAAACCAAAAATACATTTTATGAGATGAAAACAAAGTAGCAATAGCTACAAATAATCCCGTATGTCGCCCTCGCTCGTGCAAAGCAGAGCTCAGTCTGCTCTGTATAATGGGCATGTTCTTTCAACACCAATCATACACCCACTGTCATACATGACTCAAGATACGCGTAGTAGCTAGATAATAGGAATAGAATGCTGTTGAAAATGCAAGCCCTCTAGTGTGGAAAATAAAAGTTAGGATTGCCCTCTCCCCCTCAACAATCACACACCAACGACAAAACCCTCAATATAACGCACCCTCATCTCAAAAACCGCCACGAACACAATAAAGCATCACAAAATACACACTCACGACTAACACCTTAACTTCACCCACCCCCAACCAACTCAACCCCCCACCCGACCCCCACGCCCTGAGAACCTAAACACAACCACACCAAGGTATTACAACAACTCAAAAACGTATGGTGGAGTGACACGTGCAGCGAGAAAATCCAACGCCACCAGCACTACCATCCCGCCCCACGCTACCCAACACAAAACAAAGATCCCACAAGATCGCACTTGACATTTCCTAAACCCCCCCACGCACAACTACCCCCCTAGCATATAAAACCCAGACCCAGATCACCACTTGAACAGACAAACAAAACGCTAACACGCGCTAACGACAAACCCTGAAACCACACGCAAATAAACGCAAAACCAAACACCCCCCACACTACCACGTTGAACAGCCCGCCCCAAATGACGACACCTAGAGTCCACCACCCAACCGCACCCACACCCACAGAAACCCATCCATATAGAGCTACCGCAGCCGCTCCACCAACCTACCCCACCTGACGCTGACTACTCGCACCCCGATCCCACCCGAATCTCCCCCCGCAAAAGCTCACCGACGAAACACAACAAAGACAAACAAACACACATAACCACAACTACCCAGCAAAACTCGACACCCACCGTGCAGGACGCCGCCCCCCAAGCAGCACAAACAATCGCCCAATACATCACCCACCCACAAGCACCTCCCCGAACAAAACTCCTCCACCCATGGTCACACTTAAAAACCCAATCAAGCACGATACCACCATCAGTGTGCCCGCACCCAAAAGCCTTACACCTTTATGAGACTTAATCAGTAATACCCATACACCATAAACCATCAAATCGCAGCCTCCCACGATTCTCCAAACTACCCCAATACTCTAAAACACTATCTCGCCAAATACCACACGAACCTCTAGGAGAATAAGCAACATGCACTTATCCTATAGAAACAACCAATAACGCGGCACGAACTCAAACTCTCCAACCCTCACGACCCAAACACAAAAAACACGATCCCTGAAGCATCAAACCCGCCCCACGCCACCCACACTGCACAATTCAACCCGGAAACCACCGCACCCTTTAAGCCCCCTCACACATCCAACCAACACAAACCAACGTTGCAACCCTTTCCCAACAACTCAGCCCAGTTGCTCACAAACACATCCCGACAAACAACAACAATACTGGGTCAAAAAAAACTAAACACCCCCCCCCCCCCACAAATCTGCAAAACTCGACGCCCTCCAAAAATCCGCGAAAGCACTACCCCCCCCCCCGATTACTCAAAGAGAACTTTCTTAGCAACCTTTTGCTTCCCCAAAGAAATCTGACCCAGAACAGATATTTTGTCATAGATACAACAACAGAAAAAGGCGTGAGACCATTAGCTCCAAAAACAATTTCAGCATTGACAGTGTATCCACACCAATTACTCCTGTCAAGCTTGTCCCCATAATTCTTCCAACTAAAGTCAAGTGAAGATTAATCTTAATGGTACACACACAACTTATTACTGAATTGTTAAAACTTGCAAAACTAGAATCACCCCAACAGTCTTACAGAGGGGAAAGGTGTTTTGAGCAAACGAAAAGATGTTACCTCACTGAGTCCTTCCATTTTTCAAAAACTCTTAAAGAACACTTTGTTGGAGTTCCAACACCCTCTTTAAAGAAGTTAAAGAAATTGAATTTTTTTTTGATCAAAGATGATAACGAAGTGACAAGAAAACTGTAGACAAGCAATGTGCGGAAATTGAAATAGAAATAACCTTCTCTTGAAAATGGAGAATCTGATTGTTAATTGTGTCGACTCAACTGCTGTATGATGTGGAAAAATACGTTGTCTAGATCTTGAAGCTGACATGCTAAAGTTTCATGATGAGTCCAAAAAATATTTCAAAACTTGACAGGAAAACTAATTAGCATTAAAGTATCCAACAATCTTCAAGAAAGTTTTGACAATCAAAAATTCAGAACCAAAAAAGGGCATCACAGGAAGCTTTCGGATTTTAACTCATTCTTGAAGATCAAGAAATCTCAAACATCAGATTCAAGAAAAAGATACGTATTAGACACTTGAAAGATCTAGTCGCTAATGGTCAAGACAGAAGTCTAGCCGATAATGCTTATAGATGCACTGCTCTTATTGAACAAAAGATTGCGATAAGTAGGAACTAGAAAAGGTCAAACAACATTACAAGGATTTGTAATACTCAATTATGATCACGCTTGCATACACAAGTGAAAAGACATCTTAAACATGTTGAATGAGATTGGAGAGTCTAAAGCTCAATTTGCGAATCAAAGAGCTTGTTCACAGTAACTATGTCATACCAAAGTTCTGCTCCTGGCAGTAGTCATTGGACGTTAAACCATCCCTCATCCCCTTAAGAACAATAGGAGTGCTCATTTAAACTATATCAGCCATCTTAAGGAGAGTGTAGAAACGGTTAGGGAGATTGTAGAGGAAGCTAGAGTAGTTAAACCACTGGATAATTCACTAACTATGCTTGCAATAACCTAATTTATCTCAGGAATTGTTAGAATATGTAATTGGCACTTGCCCCAAAAAGTTTCAATGAAAGAGATAACAAGGCTCCCTCTACCCCTGTTACTAGGAAAAAGCAAGTTACGTTTAGTGATAAACCAGGAACTTCTTCTAGCAACACACAGAAACACAAAGTGCACCAGAGAGTTCAACAGACTAATATCCCTGTGATTCCCTCTACAGGAGTAAACGATTCCACTGAAGCAAGCGGATCAAAGCCTAGAAGCAATACAAAGAGAAATAGGATCCTGCCTGCTAAGAAGGAAGTAGAAGTACGCCTTAGGACAAATAAGTCAGTTTGGACAAAAGTGAATCGAGTTGATTCTAGTATATAAGCTCTAATGTGTTGTAACCCATTCGAATTCTGAATCTGTGTGCAAAACTTGTAACAAATGTGTAAACTCTGCAAGTCATGGAATGTGTGTTGTTAATATCTTGAATTCTGTTAATGCTACCCCCACCGTTAGAATTGTCTTGAATAAAGAGAAACAGATCTGGAAACCAAAAGGCAAACTGTCTGATAACAGTTTAAACAAGACCAAACAATCGGAACCAAAGGAAAACTGTCTTGATAAATAGTTTGTACAAGACCCAGCGGGTTGGAAAGCCTACAGGAAAACTATTTGCCAGAGTATTGGTTATCAATGGAGACCCACAGGAAAGAAACTCACCTTAGGAAAACTTGATTGTGGTTCTCAATGGAGACCCACAGGAAAGAAATTTGCCTTAGGGGAAATATGCCAGTTAACTAAGCTTTCTGTGAAATGTTCTACTCTATATGCTAACCAACAGGTCCCCAACAAAAATTGGGGAACCGAAATTCCAAACTCTCCAAACTCGACTATTTTCAAATGCAGGTCGTACAGGTCATGCTTTGGTATCTGGACTCAGGCTGTTCAAAACATATGACGGAATCGCACAAGCTCATGAAATTTTGTGGAATAGTTCATCGGGTCAGTCAGATTCGAATGATCATTAGGAGCTATCATGGTTTTTGAGGAGATTATGTGTTATGGGTAACACTGTGACTCAAGAGTATACTACGTGAGGACTTTGGCCACAACCTATTCCTCTGTAGGGCAATTTTGTGATTCTGATCTTGAAGTGGCCTTCAGAAAGCATACTTGCTTTGTTCGTGATATTAATGGTACAGATATCCTTAAAGGCAGTCGTGGCACCAATTTGTACATGATACGATTGATGAAATGATGAAGTCTTCTCCGATATGCTTGCTGTCCAAAGCTTCCAAGTTCAAATCATGGTTGTGGCCTTCGTCGTTATACCATTTAATCTTTGCACAATAAATTAACTGCTCGAAAAGATCTGGTTAGAGGTCTACCTAGATTGAAGTTTGAAAAAGATCATCTTTGCTCAGCCTGTCAACTTGGAAAAAGCAAGAAGTTCTCCCACAGACCAAAATCTGAAAATACAAATATGGAAGTTCTTCATACCCTTCACATGGATCTGTGCGGTCCAATGAGAGTCCAGAGTATTAAAGGGAAGAAATACATCTTAGTCATCGTGGATGACTATTCAAGATTTACATGGGTAAAGTTTCTGAGATCAAAGGATGAAACTCCAGAGTTTGTCATCAACTTTCTTAAGCAAATACAGCTTGGCCTCAACAAAACAGTCAGATTCATCCGCACAGATAACGGAACGGAATTCGTCAACCAAGTTATGTCTGAATACTATGAATTGAATTGGCATATTTCATCAAAAGTCTGTTCCGAGAACTCCTCAACAAAACGGCGTGGTTGAAAGACGTAATCGTACACTGGTGGAAGCAGCACGTACAATGATGATATTCTCGAAAGCTCCCATGTTTCTATGGGCAGAAGCTGTAGCCACTGCTTGTTACACCCAGAACCGATCACTAATTCATACTCGTCATAACAAAACCCTTATGAAGCTGTGCATTATAAGAAACCTGATCTTACATTCTTCCAAGTATTTGGTGCTCTGTGCTATCCCTACATATGATTAGCAGAAAATCTAGAAAATTTCAAGCCAAAGCTGACATTGGGATTTTCGATGTGTATCACCTAGCACAGGAAGGCTATAGAATCTACAACAAGAACGCAGTCGATTAATGGAACAATTCACGTCACATTCGATGAATGCACCCAGTTCGATGGCTCCTGTCGCATGAAGTTCAGGGGGGGGGACCCGAGCCTTTCATCAGGACCCCTGGACAACTCAAAATCAGGGCTCGCATCCAACCGATAAAGAGCTGGAGCTGTTATTTCCACAATGTTTGTAAACACCTTAGAACAATCTCGAGTCTAGAACAGTACCTTCTGGCTACTGAAATAACACTCACTTGTTCCACCAGGTTACATTCCTTGTCTACAACGATGCACAAGATGCACCGTCGACCTGTGCTATCATCGTCAACATCCGATATACATCATCCAGTCCAACATCAAGAACTTGCAGAAGAACCCACTCACGAAGACACCCCCCAATTACTCAAGCTACCCTTCATCCCTCAGTTAACCCTGTTACTGGAGAACCTGGTTCTGCACAGTCATCATCAGGGGATGTTAGTATAGCTGAACCCAACCAAGCTAATCAACCACCAGCTCATCTCAGAAAATGGTCCAAAGATCACCCTCTTGATAATATAGTTGGTAATCCTTCTCGTCCGGTATCCACCAGAAAACAGTTAGCTTCCGATGCTCTATGGTGCTGTTACCATACTGAACTGTCAAAAGTCGAACCAAAGAATTTCAAAATGGCCGTGATAGAAGACTGCTGGTTTCAAGCCATGCAAGATGAAATTCACGAGTTTGATCGACTTGAAGTATGGGAATTAGTACCTCGCCCAGTCTATGTAATGGTTATCGCTCTCAAGTGGATCTACAAGGTGAAGCTTGATGAGTATGGTGATGTACTGAAAAATAAAGCTCGGTTAGTTGCAAAAGGATATCGTCAAGAGGAGGGTATCGATTTTGAAGAATCATTTGCTCTAGTTGCTCGAATAGAGGCTATTAGAATCTTCATTGCAAATGCTGCCAGTAAAAACATGGTCATCTACCAGATGGATGTCAAGACTGCATTTTTGAATGGAGATCTGCAAGAAGAAGTATTCGTCAGCCAACCAGAAGGTTTTGAGGATCCAGAACATCCTACTCACGTCTATCGTCTGAAGAAAGCTCTTTACGGGTTAAAACAGGCTCCAAGGGCGTGGTATGACACTTTATCAAAGTTCCTCATAGCAACAAAATTCTTCAAAGGGGTTGTGGATCCGACGTTATTCACTCGCAAAACAGCTTATGCAGATGCTGATCATGCGGGATGTCAAGACACAAGAAGAAGTACTTCGGGAAGTGCTCAGTTTCTTGGAGAAAAATTAGTAAGCTGGTCATCTAAGAAGCAGAGAAGCACTGCCATTTCGACAACAGAGGCTGAATACATTGCAATGTCTGGTTGTTGTGCTCAAATCCTATGGATGTGATCTCAGCTAAAAGACTATGGATTTGAATTCAATAAAATTCCTCTGTACTGTGATAACAAAAGTGCCATTGCTCTTTGCTGTAACAATGTCCAGCACTCACGATCAAAGCACATCGACATTCGTCACCATTTCATTCGAGAGCAAGTGGAAAATAGAGTGGTTGAACTCTACTTCGTGGAAACGAACTATCAACTTGCGGATATACTCACAAAAGCATTGCCAAGAGAACGGTTCGAATTTCTTCTACCACGACTTGGGATGAAGAGTATGACCCCAGAAACTCTCAGACGTCTTCAAGAAGGAGAGGATGAGTAAAGGATTATCTTCGTGTATCCTTTGTACATTTAAAAAAAATTGCCTTAGTAAATATTTTAAGTCATTTGGAATTACAAAATGGCTTGCAGTTATTTCAGACTGCAACCCGCTTCTCAAAATAAGGAACGCATGTCGTCATACAGACTGTTATTCCTGACAACGGGTAATTTAATTTGCCCAGGCATGGATTACTTTATATCCATGCATCAGATGAATAAGTGTATGCTTCAGTGTATTTATTTATGAAAACGAGAGAAATCTTGTTTTAATTGGTGTTGTTAAAAGATTTCATCAGGGTTTAAATGAAGAATTTTCAATATCTCAAACAATGTCTACTGCTCTTTAAATAGAAAACGGGTCATTATTTGAGGGGGAGAAAATTTAAAATTCTTTGCGGATATACTCATAAAAGCATTGCCAAGAGAACAGTTCAAATTTCTTCTACCACGACTTGGGATGAAGAGTATGAGCCTAGAAACTCTTAGACGTCTTCAAAAAGGAGAGGATGAGTAAAGGACTATCTTCGTGTATCCTTTATACATATTTTCATTTAAAAAAAATTGGCTTAGTAAATATTTTAAGTCATTTGGAATTACAAAATGGCTTGCAGTTATTTCAGACTGCAACCCGCTTCTCAAAATAAGGAACGCATGTCGTCATATTGACTGTTGTTCCTGACAATGGGTAATTTAATTTGCCCGGGCATGGATTACTTTATATCCATGCATCAGATGAATAAGTGTACGCTTCAGTGCATTTATTTATGAAAACGAGAGAAATCTTGTTTTAATTGGTGTTGTTAAAAGATTCAGTTTTTCATTTGATCAGATTTCATCAGGGTTTAAACGAAGAATTTTCAATATCTCAAAACATGTTCTACCTGCTCTTATAAATAGAAAACGGGACATTATTTGAGGGGGAGAAAAATTAAAATTCTTTTAAAAAGTCATCACGGAATGAAAGGAAAAGTTTTATCAATAACGGGTCATTATTTAAAGGGGAGTGTCTTAATTAATTTTAAGTCATTAAGTATTAAGTTGTTATTGGTGTTAACTTTTAGGGTCTTAATGGCAAAATCTAGGACTTAAGATCTAGCTACACACTTGTAGGGGCTTATTTTGTCATTTATATAACTTAGTTATCTTTAGGTATAAGTGTTTAAAGTTAACAGAAAAGATATTAAAGCACAAGGACTAGTCTTGCCATTTTTGGAAATTGACCCTCTTACACATTTCGGTCAAAATGATCAAACACACACACTTCAATAATTCTTTCTCTCAAACACACACACACACACACATATTCCACTCGATTCAAAGTCAAAGTTTCAAACTCGATTTGAAGATCAAAGGTACACTCCTAATCGTTCAATACTCGTTTCTCATCTCATTTTTAAAAGGAATTAGACTAAAACTCGTTTTTGAGCTCTTAATCGAATGAAAATGAATTAGGGTTCAAAAATTAAAAGTTGCGTGTTTCTTGAAATTGATTGAGGGGTTTGATTCTTTAGGGTGCGATTAGGATGGGTTTGAAACAGTTTTTCATTTCGTTAACTTATTAATGAGATATGATGATTTTTAGAAAACGAAGAATCAAAACATGCTCTTAATGGTTAATTAATTGAGGGGTTTTGATGACTAGGGTGCGATTAAGAAGTGGTTGAAACAGTTTTTGTTATCTCGATCATATAAGTGTTATAGGAAGATTCTTTATGATGAATGAAGCGAAATATGTTGGTGTTTGTAAATGGTTATGTGCTAAGTGGTTAGAGATCTCATCAGATTCACTCTTATGCCTTTAAGAGTCTCCTAGTTGCCTTAGATCATAGATTGTGTGCTTTTCCCTTAGATTGATTGCATATGATGGTTTTTTGAGCATTCTTGTCACATAAATATTTGTGGTTATGGATTCTGAGATGCTTAGAAGTGTATTGAGATGCTTGCTTGAATGATTCATAGGGATTTAAGTTGTTAAATTATAAGTTATGAATTTTTTGTTAAGCAAGTGAAACATGTATTGATAGAATGAAGCGGAACATGTTAAAACAGGTTAAAGCGGAACATGTTAAAACAGGTTAAAGCGGAACATGTTTACATGTTTCAGGCGAAACATGTTTACATGTTTCAGGAGAAACATGTTTCAGGCGAAACATGTTCAAACAGGTTCAAGCGAAACATGTTTCAGGCGGAACATGTTTACATGTTTCAGGCGAAACATGTTTACATGTTTCAGGCGAAACATGTTTACATGTTTCAGGCGAAACATGTTTACATGTTTCAAGCGAAACATGTATGACATGTTTCAAGCGAAACATGTTCTTCTTAAACCAAGCGAAACATGTTCAAACAGGTTCAAGCGAAACATGTTCAAACAAGTTCAAGCGAAACATGTAGGAATTGATGAAAGCGAAATATGTTAACCATTTTCTAAGCGAAACATGTAAAGCTTAAGCGAAATATGTACAGGTACCAATTCAAGCGAAATATGACAAAAATACAAAAAGAAACTCTGCCCAAATTTTCTAAAATTTGTGTAATCTTGTTCTTTATGTCATATATCTTCAAGTGTCATGTTTAAATGTGTGTTATTTGCCCTCTATGAGAATAGGAGTCTTAATCTCAATCTGAATCTGTCTTGTTAACTTCACAGTTAACTTTGACTCATTGTTCTTAGATGACTCATTCTGAGAGTGTTATATCACTGTCACGTCTGCATGAAACCTTATCATTGCATGTTTCTAAATCAATCAGCTCATTAAGGATATCCAATGATAATCAGTAGAATATATAATGTTTAGTGTATATGAACTGTATTGGTTATTTCTTAAGCAGAATCATGAATCCTTAATAGACCAGAACAAGTCGTAGCCTCGTGATGGAACCAATGGGTTCCTACTGCTGAAAGAGTCAACATAAGCACGGCAAATGTTAGACTGGAAACCATAGTAAAGCAGAAAGAAGAAACCTTTCAAGTTGTTATTGATGTGATCACAATTACTTTGTTAAATCCAATGTATCATTTTCAAACGACTTTTTGGTCGTTCTATATATATCTTGTGTTATTGATCTGAGAAGTAACACGTCCCGGACCCTTATTCCGCTGCGACCCAATTTGGGGGTGTTACATGATTGATGCTGAAGTCTTTAGGAAGATACTTGATATTTGTCCAAGAAAAGAAGGTAAAGATTTTACTGAAGTCCAAAATGATGAAGACACCCTCACCTTTCTCATTGATCTTGGATGCTCAGGTCCACTTCACAAGTATACAAATATGTTTGTGGACCACATGCATCAGCCTTGGAGGACTCTGGCAGCTTGCATCAACAAGTGTCTATCTGGAAATATAGCTAGCAATGACAAGTTGAGGAAGTCAAGAATTGATATTCTGTGGGGCATGTTTTACAGAGAGAATGTTGATTATCTATCTTTGATTTGGGAAGACATTGCTTACCAAATTGATCATAGATGGGAGAAAAAGTCAAGGCATGAAAATATGCATATCCTCGATTCACAAAGGTTATCATTGACTACTTCCTCTCCAAGCACAAATCTCTTAAAAAGCTCAAGTTTTAACACTTCCACACAATCAAGGATGACGGTGTTGTGAGTCGACTCAAATTTGTTAGAATAGGTGAAGATGTTTAGCAATATGGTCTCGCCATTCCTGCTACTATGCTTAATAACGAGATTATTCAATCAGAATCATACAAGATGTTCATCCTGTATTCTACTGGTCAAATACCTCCAAAGAAGAGCAGAGGGAAAGGTTCACAAGGGAAGAAGGCTGCAGATACCACTAAAGAATCTGTTGATATGTCTGATAAGTCTTAACCAGAACCTCTTATCAGAAGGAAAACCTCTACTAGAAGAGTTAAGAAGAAAGCCACCATATCAGTTGATGGCAACATCGTTCCTGAACCAGACATAGCTTTGGAATTAGGAAAATATATCAGCTTAACTGAAGCTAAAAAAGAAGCTGCAGCAAGACAAGTTCATGCCAATCATACAAGAATTGTCTCAGAATCTGTCCCCGAACCTACGAGAAGAAGGGTCAGATTTGTTATTTTTGAAAACCAGAAGCTCAAGGGTTATTCAAACTCTTACTCCCGTTGAACAAGAGGCCGTGACGTATGAAAAGCTCTAAGGTTAGCAGGAGATGTTAGGGAGAACAAGACTGGTACTGGTTGGGCTCAGATGAAGGAACTGGTGAGATTCCAGGGGTTCCGAAGGAGTCAATTTTTGCAGATGCTGAGGATGACAATGAAGAAACTGAATCTAATTTTGATGATATTTACAAGTACAGATTTAACGTGCGCAAAAATGCTGACATTGAGATGAAGGATGCTGAAAAGACTGCGGATATTACCAAAGAGACTACTGAGCAACCATTGACATCGTCAAGCTTTTCTGTGCCTTCTGATTATGGTAATCAATTTCTTAATCTATCTCATGATGAAGAGTCTAATAAGCAACCTCCAGTCCTGCAACAAACAACACCAACCCCAACAACCATTCCAACACCACCAATCAACACCGAAGCTCCAGCAATCACCACAGCTATCCCTGAAATCACTCCATTCATCGCCCTTCAGCTAAGAGTCGCGAAATTAGAACAAGATATGTCTGAAGTAAAGAAGATTGATCACTCTGCTGCTGTTTTGGCTTCTATTCAATCCCAAGTTCCTCCAGTTGTTGATAAGTATCTAGGAACAAAACTTGATGATGCTCTCCTTAAGACTCTTGAAAGACACACTGCAGATTTAGTTGAGAAATACTCTGTGCTGCCTGCTCCAGAGTCAAGCAAAAAGCAAGAATCTGAAAAGAGTCCTGAAGAGATTATCAGAATCAAAAGGGAACAAGAAGAGAAGAAACAAGAGCCAACGTATACCATCAAGTCGACTGATAAAGCTGCACTTGAAGAATTTGATCTAAAGAGTGCTCTCTTCAAATCCATGCATAAGAACAAATCTACCAACAGAAATCCTGCCAACTATAGATTATATCATGCTCTTATGGAAGCATTGATAGAGGATGAAAATACCATGGACAAGGAAGTTGCAGAAACGGTTAAAGACCATAAAAGAAAGCATGATGGTGATGATGATGATGATGATGACGATGATGATGAAGGCCCTCCAGCTGGATCAAACCAGGGTAAGTCAGCAAAGAAGAGAAGAAAAAGAGAGTCTGAGTCTGCTAAGAAGCCATCCACCACCAAAGAATCCTCCACGGGTAAAGATCCAAAGGTGGGTTCTAAAACTGGTAAGTCTGCACCAGCAAAGGATCTAGTTGAAGAGCCTACTGATAAGGTGATTATGGATGAACAACCTACTGAGGACATTCCAATTTCTAATGAAGGACATGTCTTAGATCCGGAGGACACCGATAACGCTCATATGCCAAAGATACCGGATACAACAACATGGTTCAGACCAATACCTAAAGAAGAAAGACCTGCTTCTCCTGAATCGGAATAGGTCATTCCTCCAATTGACCTACCTGAAGCTGACAATAACTAGGCAAATGCGTTTGCCAAAGCACATCAAGATCTAGATGAAAACAAGCTTCATAACAAGATTGATGATATAGGCTCATTCATCAGATGGTATTGTAGAAGGATTGGAAAAGAAGAGCTCAGTAAAGCCGATCTTGAAGGTCCATCATTCATGATGGTGAAAGGTTTTCATGAGAACAACATTTCTCTTCAGTTTCAGATGGAAGAATGTCATAAGCTTCTCACAAATCAGATTGATTTGGTTAATCCTGAGGATCATCGGATTGTTCCTAATATTAGCAATCTATTGCCCTTAGGAGGACCTCCACGTCAGGTGTCTATTCAACCACAATTCTTTTTCAACAAAGATTTGGAGTATCTTCTGACATGAGACAAAGAACGAAACAGAGCTTTATCGACATCCAAGCTTAAAGCCGCTCTTTATCAAGACTTTAGACTTGAAGAATTAGTTCCATCATTATGGATTGAAAGTGAGAGAGAATATGACATCAGTGCAGCTTATGGTATCACACACTGGTGGTTTAGTAGAAAGCAATTCTACATCAACAAACATAGTGAGCCCTCAGATCGTGATGCAGTCAAATCCCATATGCGAATTCTCATTGTTATCAGTATCAAGACTTATGAAAGATACGGATACAACTACTTGAGAGAGATAGTTTTACGCCGAGCTGACTACAACGAGTACAAGATCTCAGAAAAGGATTTCAAAAGTCTTCATCCCAATGATTTTGAAGACTTGAACATCCTTCATATTCAAGGCAAGCTCGACCACCTACCAAAGCAGGACAAGGTTCATTTGCACAACGCGGTCAGTTTATGGACCAGAAACATTGTCATAAGGAAACGTATGGAAGACTTGCAGCTGGGCATTGAGAGCTATCAAACTAAGCTTAATCTGGAACAACCTAACTGGGATGCATCTGATTTTCCTTTCAAAGAAGATTACACCATTGTCTTCAAACCAAGAGCAGTAATCTACAGAGACAGGGATGATAATAGGAAGATGATGAGAATAAATGAGGTGCACAAGTTTAGCGATGGAACGTTGACAAGAATCAAAGAAAAGCTGGATTTCATGGTTAAAGATTTCAAGCTATTCAAGTTTAATAAGGGCATGGAGAATAGGAAATGGACTGAAGACGACAAAAGAAGGAGTGAAGACTTTATCGAGGTGATTGAGAGAAGACTAAAGATCAGGAGAATCTTTCGAAGTCTGGAAAGCTTTGTCGGTGGACGACTAAGAGATATTGACTACAGACTGATCAGCAGAACAGAGTGACATCGTCACTCCGACACTAAGGTCAATATTATCTTATTGTGAATAATATATCTTGTACAGTATAAGTATTAAGTAGTATATCTTTTGATGATTATGTGTAGGAATAATCTATGACCCTCAACGATTGAGGGGGAGCATTAATATGTTTCATACACGGCTTGTGAATAATTGGCACACTTTTCTCCCAATTTTTATAACATATTTAAATCAATTGATATCCAAAATGTCAAAGGGTTTAAAATTTTTGATAAGGGGAGAAAATGTGATTAAAATATGTGAATAATAAAAATGTGATTATTAAGACTCGTGTGTATACTCCGCCCAAACGTGCTAAACAATTTCGAATACCGATGCACATTTTGAGGGGGAGCATTTCTGAAAAGTAAAAACAATCGAGGTATAAAACGCTTTGATATTTATATCATAAGTACCTTAATTAATTTTTCAATTGGTTTTGTGGAAAGGAGAACTGTACCAAAAGACTGACCATGCATTTTACTTTATCAGAGATATAAGGTTGGTAAGGTTAGGTACAAGTTCCAATGATCCAGCCAGAACCGGAGGGATCTGCCCAGGGACAATCCACTAGTTAGTGTAGAAGTCCTTAGGTATGACATAAAAAAGGAGAAAAAGTGAGAATAAGGGAATAGTGCCGACTGAGATGGAGCTAGTACTGGAATATACCCAACAAGGTTCTAGTCATGAAGTCTCGGTAAGCACTGAAGGGGTTGAAGAATTAAAAAGATGTGTAAGGATAAAGGGTGTAAAGAAAGAAACCCTCCATACACTTAGGAAAAAACCGAGTCAATACATATGCTGCCAAAATCACTAAGATGATTGCTGACATTGAAGACCGACATCATGGACCCAGTGATGCAATGCACAACCCTCCCTAGCCACTCAGAATCTCTCAAAAGATTTATGTTTCATTTCTCACGGAGACTAAACACGTAATCTATTGACTTTCTCACTCCGAGTTAGTTGATATTGAAAAGGTGGCAGTCAGCTCCAGCCTCCGATCACTAAAACCAAAACGCACTATCGAGTCTAGAGCCAAGAGATCATCAATTAATCTCGTTAGGACACATTGCCAATTCTATTGTCTTTTACACACTATGGAAACAAGACTATCCTAAGAGTCCTACGCATTATCCTTGTGATATTGCCAGAACATCCGAGTGAAACGAAGGTTTTTCATAATGAAGATGGAAATCCTGCTAGAGCCAACATCAAACAAGCTCTTGGTAGGTGACTTGTGCGATTCTACAAGAATCAAACTTGTGTCAACTGGAAAGAAATGATGGTGCGATTCTACGTGAATCAAACTTGTTCCAGTATATGAATTGACGGTTATTGAACATTTGACAAACAATCAAAACTCTCGAAGTGTTACAAAATATTTTCATAATTAACACTTAGACTGATTTTTTTCAAATTAATTTTCTCTTTATTGCTAACTGTTTCATTACAGGATCATTTAAAGATGGAGATGGAGATGGAGATACCCAGTTCCAGTAATGTCAAGTTAATAACTGAATGCTCAGACACGACCTACACTTGTTATGAAGTTATGAAAGATCTCATAAAGGTGTCAAAGCTTCCGCAAACTCTGATATCGTGTATTTCTTCACAAGTGCACAAGATGGCGATCCATTACAAGATGATGTAAGATTATGTTTGGGTGATGATCTCAAGAAAGCTCAAGATCACAATCAAAGACAAGTCAAAGATGAATCAAAATCACTAACCATATGTACAAGATATCAAATGATGAAGAATCAAATGTCCACGAGCTAAAGATGTAGTGTTAATTTTAGTTTTTTTAGGGGTGGACCTCCCTTAGGGGGAGATTGTTAGATATTAGAAAAAGACTTGGTCACCCAATGTATTTTACTGTTTATTATAGCTCGTAGTTTAATAGTTAATCGTATGATTTTCGGTTTTGAACCGGGTACTAATACCCTGTATTTGTAAGAACTATATATATACCTCTTCCAACTTTGGAAGAGGTAGCTAGTCATTATTCATTTTCTTATTTTACACATATTTCTCTCACTAGAAAACCTCTCCATGTGTTTCTCTCTCTTGAAACTAGCCAGTCCAAGAATCCATTCACCATGTTTGCTTTTGATATAGCACAGAGATCATCTAGTTTACAAAGGATAAGGAACAAATATAATTGGAAAAACTAATATTATCTTCCTAAACTTTTATTTTTATTTCTATACTTTTTTCTTCTTAAGGAGAATCTTTTAGAATCTTCAAATATCTTCCATCTTTTGAAGAAATTCTTTTTTCTTTTAGCCTTTGCATTTTTTTTTTATGTCTTCTTATTATTTCTTTTATTTATTTTGTCTCATCAAATCCAACTAATTCCTATCTATTTCCTCTGTTTGATGATGGACAGAAACAAAAAAGTCGTGTACGAACTTCATCATTAAAGCCCAAATCTTACCATGAAGTGTCGATGTAATCATCTCCTTGAATGAAACAAAACTTCCCCTTAAGTAGATTTCCTTTGTACCATGCCACACCAAGGATCTACAAGTTGCCAATTGTACCTGTTAACATCTTCTTCCCCTTTTGTCATAATCCAATAGGGGACTTGTGAATATAGCAACATTGATCTTGCCACTTACAAACCAATATCATACTTCTATCCAAGCCTTTTAATTTCCTCAAATTACCCACCATTAAGCACAATAAGAAAAAATGAATTGAGTAGTAGAAATCACATAGCAGTAGTAAATAATGATAGCAGTTCCGTAGTTAAGTAACCTTTACCTCAATGCCACGTGTAAATGGTTAAACATTTTTGACAATAAGCTTCCCCTGAAACCCATATGTTAACCATTTCTTGAATCTTCAATTCTATAGGCTCTATGTAATGATCACTGATGAAAAAAACTAAGTATAACAGACTTGATGCTGAAGTAGAATAACTCAAACTTGTGTCTTATGTCTTGTACTATCCACGTGACTCCAAACTCATAAATAAATCTGTGAAATATAAGTAGATCGCAACCTCTTGACAAAATCCTCATCTTCTATGAGACACATAACCAAAGTGATAGCAAATGTGAGGATTGAGCACCATAAGTTAGATCACACACCTTTGCTAGATTTGTCAAGTCTTCGTCACATCATTTCTAAGCACGCACAAGTTATCTTTAAAGTGTAACACCCACTTTAAGATATGATAAGAACACGCATCCGTAAAACTCCACTTCAATATCAAATAAGTGATAAATAATCCTCTTCGTAACCAATTAACCCAATAAATCCAAAAATGAGCCTTTTAAACGTTTAAGAACATTTAAAATCATAACCTTCTGTGTGTGTTATTCAAGATCCAAAATTAAGTGTTACTCGATATCAGATACAACAAGCAGCAGTAACATCTTTGAGCAGTACTAAGTGGATAAGCTGGCAATACAAACTGACAGCATGAACATGTAATCAATCCAAGCAGCATAATCCGTTTAAACTGAGCAGCACTAAGTTTCTTGGCAGCACAAACTCTCAAAGATACAAAGCAGTACTAACTTTCTATACGAGCAGCACTAACCAACCTTTTAATCCCAAGCAGTATTAACATACTTGAGATAAAGCTAACAGTATTAACCATTACTGTTAGCAGCATTAACAGATACAAGTAGTATTAACACATATCAAACCTGTGTCAAAAGCAGCATTAATATAGACTTGGCAGCATTATCCATGAACTAGCAGTACTACTTTACCTTCGGCAGTATTAAGTTTCAACCCTAGCAGTACAAACTTTTATTAGCAGTACTAATCTCCCTTTGGCAGCAGTATTAACATTCCAGAACCAAAACAATATTCCAAACTGCGTTCAAGTCTTTTAATACTATTGGACAGTATAAAATAAGTACCCAATAAAACCCTATCCACGTCCAATAGCAGCAGTTACAACCTTATACGAACCTGCTGTTTCTTTATTCGACACTGGAAGCATATTCAAACCAAAGATCGACCATATGCTGCATCTTGATAACCCTTTTCTTGGCAGCATAAACAAACAGTATTAACAATAACTACTGTTAAGGATACCTTTTTTTAAGTATCCAGACGACGCCTTGTTAGCAACACTTTTCCTGTCACTAAACCGTCACTAAACTGCTATCTCCTTCCTCCCATACCATTTAGCAACGCTTTTTCTGTCACAAATCTGTTACTAAACTGTCACTATCGTGATTACTCCTTCCTCCCATACCTTTTTGTGACACATAATCTGTTACTAAACTGTTGCAAACCTGTCACAATTCTTCATTCTCATATACAGTACTAATGGAAACGGAGCTAGTACATAATTCTTTTATTGGCAATCGTAATCAATAACTGGCTAGTAGCTAATAAAATATACTAGCAGCACTCACGGAAATTGATCAATTACGTTTTCTACCAGCCCACAATTTTTTTTAAAAAATTTTATATAAGAAGTACCAAATCCAACTCTTATCCATGATCAGATATAGGCCAAATAAGAACCAATATGTAATATATAGCAGTTAGGGCATCATCACTTAACCATTTTTCCATATGCAAAAAAAACCATAGATCCATATAGATGAATGAATCAAATCAGTGATCGATAATAACAACCAAATCAAACAATAAAACCATTAGTATTAGGTTCACACATGCGAACTAATAATGATGATGATCTAAATATATATTTCGGAGAGATCAGACCCATCATCATCAATTGTTTACCACAAGAAACCCATATAGAACAATAATCACAAATGTTGACATGTATTGCATACCAAATCAGGTAGAGGGGGACGATTTTAAACACTGTTACAGTAACTTAACTTCCAGACCCTAGAAAACTTTTACCATAAACAATTTCTTAAAAATTAGAGTTTTAAGGTTTCTTCAAAAACCTTGTAGATCCTAGATTAAGAGCCACCATGCTCTGATACCAATTGTGAAGATCGTTTAAGCCCATCTAGGATATGTTTTACAGATAATATAAATATAATGAGCGGAATAATAAAGAACAATATATTATCAAACAAGGTTTTATCATTAAACGTTTTCCACCAAGCCTCAATATTATTTGAATCAGAATAATTAAAGTACTATCTCTAACGTAACGGATCACGAAAACTGATTACCTTGAGGCTACATTACCATTATAGATGTCTACATCTCCCTTGAGATACACACATACGTTTTTCTGTGTACACATAAACTACACGACCTAATGTCTCTTTATATAGTAGAGATCATCAAGGTTTACAAGGGATAAGAACAAATATAATTAGAAACAAATAATACTTCCATACCTTTTATTTTATCTTCTATATCTTTTTATCTTTTAAGGAGATTGTTAGAATCTTCAAAATCTTCCATCTTTTAAAGAATTCTAGCTTTGCATTTAAGTCCTTCTTGTTTTATTCTTTTATTTATTTTGTCTCATTAAATCAATAATTCCCAACAGAAATAACGACAGAAGTGATGAGCTTGACAATGTCATGACGGGGATGATGGTTAACATACGATTAAACTTACTCCGTGTAAAGTTATGTAGACTCTTCTCGTGTGTTTGGCAAAATGGTCCAATTAAAACAATCACACGCTGAGGTACGAGGTTGTCTTTATGTCTTTTCTTTTTCTCTTAAAGGGTTGGTAGCTGGAAAGGTTAAACGGAAGATGTTAACCATCTATATAATAATAGAGGCGTAATTAAGGTTTTTGTGAAATGACTTAGACATGAACAATGAGTGACATTTTAATTTGCATTTTGCGAATTAAAATGCTTAAACATTTCGGATGAAATGATTAAGTTGTCGAGATTTATCGGAATGTAAATTAATAGTAACAAGGACTATTAAAATGAGAATGACATGTTTATGAGATTTATTTCATCATTCCAAAACCTAGACTTAAAAAGGTTCATGTTTGAGTGGTTTGGTGAGGATGTCGGCGATGTTGTATTCCAAGGAAACTTTTTCGATGAAGATATTTCCTTTTGGTTTATTGTCTGCGAGGAAATGATGAAGGAATTTTTTTGTATGAGTTTTTATTCTATAGATCGATATGGGATAATTTTCGATTCCTCATTGTTTGTATGAGTGTGAGCATGATGATAACCATCGTGGCATTTCCTACGGGGATGGAAAGGTACTAACAAAAGTGAAACTATTAGTCTTATGGTGTGAATATTAAAGACGGCTATGGAATCACTTAATGTAGGAAAACTCGTAAGACCTTGTCACACGAAGGTGATGTAAGCTTTAGCTGTAGGAAGTGCAGTTTTAACATATGTTGTTAAAAGGCTTGAATATGAGTTTTCGGTATTACCTTTGCCGTTTGCGGTTCGCAAGTTAAGATACTTGAAATATTTTAGATGAAATATTTAAGTTGTCAAACCTACTTGGAGGAGTGTTAGATGTGTATCTAAACTTTTCCTTAACGGAAAGGAGGGGATTTATTTTGCGAAGGCGAGATGATGATTAAGAGAATGTGTGGGTGAAGACTCTAGGAGATATAAGACCATTTTATGACTATTTTGACTTTTTAGATTGTGAACGAAAACTACGAAGAAAATATTTTCTAGTGTAAGAAAATATATAACTAGATGATAAACATATAGATATAGGCATAATAAAGTTTATCTAAGCCTGCATCGACACAATTAATCAATACGGAGATTTATGTGTCAGACTCTATGACATTTAAATTTAAATTGTCATATATTAAGTTAATATTATGTGTAGGGTCAATTAACACGTAAGTCAAGTTAAAATGACGCATACAATCACATGATAATTTTAAATGTAATTGTCATGTAAAACATGTTACATTTAGCATTTAGGAGCATGTGTTATTTAGATAAACTAAGAAATATTTTATCTAAATTGCTAGAAGAAGACAAATGTCTTTATAGTGGACAAGCATTTAATATCTAAGCAATTAAACGTGAGCATCAAGTTCTGAAGACATTATAATTGTTTACATGGGAAAAGTAATCATCTGAAACCTAAAGCATTAATGTGAGGTGCATTGTGTCTAGATTGACTAAGGAAAAGCCTAATTTCTACGTGCTTAGTGTGTACTCCTAATGAGATACAAAGTCTATCGATGTAGACTATCATTAGGCATATTTAGGAAGAGCCATTTAATCAAATTAGAAAATGAATATGACGGGGGGTCTATCACTAGTGGTCTGCTCAATCAGGCTAAAACACGGACCCATTTTTACGGGTTATACATCGAAACCCAACTTTACTTCTTGGAAGCATTTCAACGTTGGTCATAATTGAATTTTATGCCAATAGATTCTCAGTGTCATTCCAGTTAGACAACATAAAGTTCTTATATTTGCCTAATAACGTGTAGCAAAGATAATATTGGTATTATTTATTCAAGAGGGCCTAACATGACTCAAATAACCTACTTTAATTTTCGGTTCGCATAATTCCTAATCAAGATGTGTAGAAATTCCAACATAATGCGTAAAGCAAGATGTTTTAATCTTTTGTTCAGATCTACTAGTGTTGGTTTTGATTACATATTGCTTTTTCAATGGATGTCTTTGTTTCGTCATCTTACATGTGTAGTTGTCACATGTGATATTTAACGTGTTTGGTTTTTTAAAAGCCAAGAGATGTGCTTATTTGTGTCAATGACAAAATATGTTATACTTGATAGTGTTTTAGAATTTCTCCATTTCATGTTATGTGAAATGAATTCATCATTATTATTTATCTTAACTGAGTGTTTGCGATTCTTTAAGGATAAAATAATTGAAAAGAGACATTTTTATTTTTTAATCCAAATATGCTTTTCTATAATTATTATTCTTATCAACATTGTATAATATAATTAAATAAGTATTTGAATAAATGTATTTTTACTTGTTTATGCATTGACACATATTTTTATATGTTATTTTTCAATTCTAATACCTTATTATTTTTTTTTCAAATTATATGTAGTGTATTTTCTTGTAACACATCATTTATGACTATGATAGAAATAAAAATGCATTAGGTATATATTATCTTTTATCAATCATTTAATACGATAAGTCCATAAAATCATTAAACATAATGTTATCCTAAACATCATGTTATCCTAGGTGAACTAAAAAAGAATCATTATTTCTTATTTGAGAATTTAGTTAAAAGTGAATTTTAGCTTTGAGTTGTGCTTTTAAGTTGTATGAGCAAAGTTTACATATGTTGTTAGTTTTCTTGTGTTTGGTTTTTCAGAAATGACACATTTACCAATTGCATTGCCACTATAAAATTGCTTGGAATATTTAGGATGAAACATCCAAGTCTTCATTCTAAGATCCATTGTGTATTTTATGCATGTATTAAACATATTAGTATAATATTTGGAACACAACCATTGGACAAGTAGACTCAATATGGCATCATTAACACAAGTGTGAGTTATGATCCGATGCATATTCTTTTCATCTAGAAAAGGATGTAATTATTTTCATATCAATCAAGTGTGATTGATTTATGTAGATCCAAGATGATATCTTTTTTATATTTTAATATAATCTTGAAATTGAACAAATAAGAATCCGATTTCATGTCCATACACGAAAACTTGTCAATTAGATTCAATAAAGATATCAATCATAATTTGAATAATGAATTGATATATTCTTGAAATCTTTCTTGACCCTCACGAACACTCTTTAATAGATAAATATTTAAATAGTGTGTTCCATTAATCCCAAGATTAGTTTTGTTTGATTGACGGTTGATGAGAATGATAAGTTAATTCTTATTCAAGGATTGGTCGTACTTTTACTGTGCGAAAAATATTTGTTGTTATGTATAATATACATAGTTTTTGACATTTTATGAGTATTATAATGGTTTTCTAACGTTTTTATTACAAACACACATCTTTTGTATAATTACTATATGTTAAAAAAAATATTACTTATGAGTGTATGTTAGAACCCCCCCCCCCCCCCCCCCCCCCCCCCCCATGCAAGCAACAAACATTTTCTTTTTCTTGGTTCTAATGTATTAATTACATCTTTTCTTTTGTTTAACCAACCAAGGTAAACAAAGCAAGTTGTTGAAATAGATTAAATCATTTAGAATTATTTAGGGTGAATAGTTTTAACACATTTAATAATATACTGATAAGTTATTGAACTCTTATTCCTAAGTATATTCCCATACTCGAAAAGATTTACAAGATGTTTATGTAACATTTGTAAATTAAATGATCTATGCCTATATGTAATGCAAGAACAATTTCACAATCTTAATGCAAGAAATCTAGCATAAGTTCTAGTTATGCATAATCCGAAAAACTAGCTACAAACAAATAGTGTACATGGCACATGTGCTTAGACATTCAATTAGCTTAATTACAAATAGCAACGATCATTTAATAATTTCTACTAACAAACTTAAGACATAAAGAAATGCACATAATCATATAGCATAACACATAAAATGTTTGTCGTCGTTTTGTGTATTAGATACAACAATGTATACATAGCTCGGTTTTATTTGAAAACAAATTAGTTTCCTCCCCATTTTCAAAAATTAACCAATTTTTTCTTATTTTGATAGGTTGTTACATATTTTTCAAAGATATGCCGACTAGAAAGGAAAGATAAATACAAGTATTATATTTAAAACGCGACTCAAAACATTTTGGACCAATAAGTAGTATTTTGCCTTCTGGTAACTTAAGTTTGGAAAATAAATACTTGTTTAGAAGTATTTTTATTTGAAGTAGACTCATTATATTCAAACTGGGCGTGTGGCACGGACTCTACAAGTCTTATGGTTTGATTTTATATGAATTTTCAAAGTTTCTAAAAAACTAGCAAATCAGACAGGTGGTCCCCTTAAATATAAGGGGCCGACCATACAGTTTAAGGGGGCCAACCATCTGACACTCAGATTTTCCATTTTTTATACAAAATTGTTTACTGACTTTGCAAAAAGGTGTACAACTTTCTGAACTTGTTTACCGGCCATATAACACTTATTCTAAGCATCATTTTTTACCTCGAGCTAGTATAATTAGTGTATTTAACAACAAAACTAATACAAGTTAAGCAACAAAACACTTTTCATATTTAATCTCCCTTCATGGGTAATTTAATACATGGATCGTGCTCTATTTTTAAAACCATTTGTTTTGAAAATTAGAGCGACGTGACTCCTGACACCAATTGTGGAAATCATAGATACCAAATTGTAGAAATGTTAGAGGGCGGCGGGGGGGGTAAATACTTTTCTATTAAAACTTTAAAATATTTCGTATTACTTCTCCTCAAGTTAGATGAATATGTAGTTGTGAATAATACATCTCTATTCCCACCAGAACATGTCATAGTATATAAGACAATCACAATGTTAACTTCTATCTTGACACAATCATCATTCCAAAATTATAGCAACAAACAACCAATAGAGATTACTGCATAATATAATTGTAGGCGATAAGGTAAATAAAGATGTAAAGGGGAAAAAAGTAAAAGAAAGTTTCCAAAACCGGTGGCCAACGCGGATGATTAAATAGTGGTTCGGTCACGAAAGCCCTCTTCGCCCATACTCCCCTCCCTGAGTACCCAATCGAGAGTTTACTTCACTAGTCAACAGTCCCTTTAGGCGGAGAAGGAATAGAAGAAAACCAAATCACAAACTAAGTTACACCGATTTTTGACCACTAAGCAAATGTCGTGTTCTATCCTAGCTAGAAACAATCTATCAACTTCTAATCAACTACTTCACAACAATTCAACAACTTCTCTTCACACCACAACTTCCACTTACCGACTTCATTTCACTTCACAACTTCACTTCACTACTTGTTCACTACGATTTACAACTTCTTCATACGATTCATAAACTTTATTCACCTAGACATACTGCCGATCACCCATCCATCTAACACACTTTCCTAAGATCACACCATCTAACAACTATATACAACCCATGATCACCACAATATAACTATTACACAAGTTTGGAATACATGGACTTGATCTATACATTGTGAATGTAAGACATGTCACGAATGCACTAGCTAACCTACATAACTTCGTATCTTAATGATAACGAAAGTTCTTCTCTTGCACTTGGAGGAATAAGCTTGAATCACTTGGAAACAAATGCTTAAGATTAAAATGATCAAAGGATTGTAGGAGAGTATAAACTGATTTAGAACAAAAAGAAAGTGTCTGCAAAAGGTGAGAAAATCTGTAACATCCCTCTCCGATAAAGAGACCAAGAGTCACATTATGGGGTCATATCAGAACATATAAACGCAAGCGGAAGACTTTATTAAATAAAAATACTAAGTCATGAAACAAAAAGACTTCCAAAAGTATTAAATTCCAACAAAGACTAAATGAAAAGAGATCTTCCAACGAAATAAGTCTTAAACATAAATCCAAACAAGGGAATCTATCAAGGGTCGGTCCTTTTCGAACTTCCTACTCTCAACACTCAAATCTCAGCTTCCTGCTTATTACCTGCCGCAGGAAAAGAAAACGCGGCTGAGCTTTCTTTTAGTTTTCGCTTTACATCTTTATTTACCTTATCGCTTTACATTTATATTTGCATTAGATCTATATGTATGTTGATTGTTGCTTATATTATTTGGATGATGATTGTGTCATATATATAAGTTAACATTGTGATTGTGCTTATATTGCTATGACATGTTCTAATGGATATGTATTATTCACACTTATCATATTGCATTTAACTTGATGGATAATTTGATACGAAATATTTTAAATTTTTAAATGGAAACGTATTCACCCCCCCTCCCTCTACGATTTCCACAATTGGTATTCTACGATTTCCACAATTGGTATCACAGTCGCTCTAATTTTCAAAACAAATGATTTTTTAAAAATGGAGCACGATCTATGTATTAAATTACCTATGAAGGGGGATTAAATATAAAAAGTGTTTTGTTGCGTAACTTGTATTAGTTTTGTTGTTAAATACACTAATTATACTAGCTCGAGGTAAAAATGATGCTTAAAATAAGTGTTATATGTTCGGTATCAAGTTCAGAAAGTTGTACACCTTTCTGCAAAGTCAGTATACAATTTTGTATAAAAAAAAGGAAAATTTGAGTGTCAGATGGCCAGCCCCCTTAAAGTGTATGGTCGTTCCCCTTAATTCCTGGCCGCCGCCCTTATATTTAAGGGGATCACCTGTCTGATTCGTAGTTTTTTGGAAACTTTGAAATTTCATATAAAATCAACCGTAAGTCTGTAGAAGTCGTGCCACCCGCCATTTCGAAGATAATTGAGTCTACTTTCATATAAAAATACTTTCAAGTATTTATTTCAAACTTAAGTTTGTCAGAAAGGCAAAATACTACTTATTGTCCAAACATTGAGTCTCGTTTTGACGTAATACTTGTATTTTATCTTTTCCTTTCGATCCGGACATTTCTAATCAGTATATCTTTGAAAAATGGTGTAATTAACCTTTTAAAAATATTAAAATTGGTTAATTTTTAAAATGGGGAGGAAACTAATTTGTTTTCAAATAAAACCGAGCTATGTATACATTGTTATATCTAACACACAAAACGACGACAAGCATTGTATGTGTTATGCTATATGATTATGTGCATTTCTTTATGTCTTAAGTTTGTTAGTAGAAATTATTAAATAATCGTTGCTATTTGTA
>BQNB010058735.1:0-37636 GCA_026074375.1 Tanacetum coccineum
AAGCTTGAGAAGATATAAGAAGTGTGTAGAGAAAGTTTTGAGTGTGTGTGTGTGTGTAGCTTGAATTCATAAGTGGAAGTATATGTCAGTGAGATGAAGAAGAGAATAAACAGGAAGTGTATGTGGTGGAGAATGTTTTGATGTGATGGAAATGAGTCTATCTTGGAGTGTTGGGGGACAAGAAGTACATCAAGTACAATGGTGTCAGGAATGTGAGTTGTCCCATGCGGGTTTTATTTTGGGAAGGTTTATATGAAGAAAAGTTTAAGCTTATAGATGGTGTTGATGATGAAGAATATAATAATCAAATGATTAATTATGGTTTAATAATCATATTTCCATTAAGAGAGAAAAGGGATGAGCACATGTGATTATGGGTTAGTTTAAGAAAGGAATGTTTAAAGTGTGTGTGAGAGGTATGATCATTTGTTGGGTAGAAGGGGTTAACAAATATTAGGAGGATGTTTAGAAGAGAGTGGATTGTGTGGAGGACATGTGAGTAATGTATGTGTGAGTTTGTAGATCACTTATAAGAAAGGGGGTAAGAAATTCAAAGTACAATTAACCTCCAAATACCACAAACTCAAATAGTCACTTGGACTTAATCCATGATAATCAACAATGGATTTGATCACTAATCATCTTGATGCAGACAAGCTAAGTGCTTTGCATCTTAAGTAAAGCATATCCCATAATGGGAAAGGATGCGTTTACGTAAAGTGGCCTTTGAATTAGTGTGACCAATAAGGGAGTAAAACCCGTTACGTGATTAGGAAAAACGTACATCGGGATTAAGGTCAAATAAATACTTTCGTTTGATGGTATGTTGAAATTATATTCCTACTAGGTTTAGAAAGAAGTTTCGGCCTTAGCTAGAGGGAATTGATAAAAGATTTGAGTTGGCGTTTTGCTAAAAACAGGAGGATTTATTTTTGCTCCTCTCTAAGTCTAAACCTCATTTGGACTGTTCCCAAATGCTTAAATATCATATTCATACCTTTATTTAAGTTTCCACATGTATCGGGTAAGAGGAAAACCGACTAATCAAAATCTACAAAAACGGGACAGCACCTGACGCGTGGCGCGTCAGGAACTTGGTTCCCGATTTTTAGATTTATCTATCGTTTATAATCGTAAGTGTTGCGAACATTTATTTGTCATCATTAAAATATAAAAGAGATCCTAGTCAATGTTGCACCAACAATCTCCCCCTTTTTGATGATGACAAATAAAATTTCAAAAGCAAATAAAATTACAAACATAGCAAAGATGAAGAATGCCATTAATGTGGATTGCGTCTTGATCTTGACCTTGTAATTTGGTAAAGCTTGAACTTGGTCTTCACTGAGCTTGAGTAGCTTATCTTCTCCCCCGTAAGCTCTAGCTCTTTGCTTTCCTTCTTCCCCTTTTGTCTAATCAAAAAGGCAAGATTTTGGTCTTTCACTTGAAGGTTGATATATTTGTAGAAGAAGAGATTAGATATCTTGACACGCGCTCCCCCTAGATCGTTCCTCCTCCTTGTTTCAAGGCGGGGATCCATGGCTCAAGAGCATAACCTTCGAGGTGTTCTTGGCTACAACTAGCAATAAACAAACACAAAACAACATAAACAACAAACATATACACATGTTTAAGTCCAACATGGGTTAACTTACCATTTGAAAACTTGGAAATATGGATGAGTACAAACATGGATTATTGTGACCTTGTACATTGTTGCATATATTCATATACATATTTTAGCATTTTATATGTATAGTTTTCATGACTCTAATTACTTTTTGTTGAGCATGTAGATAACATTTAGCACAAATATTAAGGGCAAGTCGCAACAACAATGGTTGTTGAATTACACAGTAATCAGTCACAGAAAAAATGCAATATCGGAAACACTTTAAATTTCTGAAAAAAACGCAAAATATGTTAAAACTTATATATTAATCTGTTCGTACACACTTTATATAACTATATACCTTGTATATACCAACAAGGACGACCACATATTAATATCCAAAAATATCAAAAAATCATAAAAAATCATTTATCTATTTCTAACATAAAAGGCACGGTCTTTACACGCAAACCATATAAATTATAAAAGCAACTAGCACGGGCATACACGCAAATCCAAAGACATCACAAAAGTATAAACATGGTTTACCTACTTCAAGATTCAAAAGTACAATCTGCACATACAAAACATTTAAGTAATTAATTATTTAAGCATAATGTTTGGCATTCATAATCTATACACATAGCGATGAAAAGCCAATCAGTTAATTTACAGTTTATTCGTTTGAACTTAAAAAACTGTCTCTAATTAGGCTAAGATATTACAATCATCATAAAAGTGGACTACAATTTCGGAAAGGTATTTTTACAACAACAAAATTACAAATCATCGATCTATCGTAGAAGCTGCAAAAGACGGTTCCAATTTCTACCATCTAGCTTTTTGCATAGCCAAAACCATAGCTGACCGGATGACCAAACCATCATAGCCAAGCCAGCACTGTTCAAACCAAATCCAAAAGACACATTCATATAAATTACCACCTATGTTTTCAAGAACCGCAATATAAACAACAAGAATCCAAATCACGAAATGTATTCTAATCAAATTAACAACAAAATCAAAGCATGCATAATTCGTATCTAAATTATATTTGAAAAAAGTGGCAAAACCACGACATGCAACTACTTCATTTTTAGATCCACAAAAAAACAACAAAATCACAACATGCATCAACTTAATCATAATCATCAATGGCAATCAAGAACCCTAACACCCCATGCAACACTTTTACTAGCAGCAGCAGCAGCGGCGGCTACAACGATGACGACAACAACAACAACAACAACATACCCTTAATCTGAAAACCATGATCAACGATACAGTTGGCAATACAATAACCAAAATCGGCCCTCAAGCTGTAGGAACTTAAACAAATCAGCTAAAAAAACCAAAAGCAATTCCAAACACCATATGCAACACAACATTTTCAAAATCTCACACGTTTAAAACATAATCAAACTTACACGGATAAACAACAACAAAAATACCCTTAATATGTGAACCACCATCAACGCCCGAAACCTTGAAAAGAGAAATAGGCAAGAAACACTTGTAACTAGATATCTAAAACCACAGAACCATCAAAACCACTATGTGTATATCTGGGGAGAAAAAAATGCATAAAGATAGAAGCACTAAAGAAAAGTATTGAGTACACTTCCTCGGTGCTTAGTTTGTAACGAAACTGGTGCAGCAAAACCAAAGTACAACCCAAAAAGAGAAAATTGGCCCAACAATGGCACTAATGCAAAACGACCACATTAATAGCAAAATGGCGTCGTTAGCACGCCTAATGTATAATACGTTAATGTCTTAGTGCATTAATGTTACATTTATGAGAACACTTAGTGCATTTATGAATGTCCATATGACAAATATACCGATCAACAATTTTGTGTCATATATGGAGCTAGATCGAAAACAAATAAAAATGTGGTGAAATATAATATAACCCTAAGAATTTTATTTTCTATATTTTTTGAAATCTTACTATAAAGTATAATTTGTGGTTGCATTAGAATCAGTTTCACAAAGAATGTCTAAGACGTGATCCACCTGAGATCGTTTTTGTCTTTGCATGATCGAGATCGTTAGATACGGATCGAGATCGTATTTTTAGTAAAGGGGTGGAAAACTAGAAGGGGGGTTGAATAGATTGCCCGTTTTAATTTTTAAGACTGGGAGACATCTTTATGTTCTGTTGTAAAATTTAAGTTTCGATTTATGTGATTTAACACTTGCCAATATGATTCATATACTTATCTAAACAATCAAATTATGAATGATATGAGAATGTATGTTAGACAAGAGATAAGTGTCCCCCAAGAATAATGTCAAAGCTCAAAGCGTGGATTTTCTATAGGTTTCGGTACACGCAAAGAAACTCTCCTCCGCCCTAATCCAATCCCCCGAGCACAAATACGAGAGTTTCTTCATATGGTCAACAAGTCCCTTAGCGGGAGTAAAGAAAACGTACAAAACATTTCTTATATCAATTTTTGACCACTAAGCTAGATGTCGAGTTCTACTCGTAGACTACGAACAATCTATCACAACAAACTTCTACGAATTGTTCTACGACTTCACAACTTCAACGACTTCTTCACAACTTAAGCTTCTTCACAAACTTCAAGACTTCTCACAACTTCACTTCACCACACTAACTTATATCACAATGATCTAACACTACTTGGTTAAGTATCACCACGATCTACTATACTTACAAAGATCACCAAGATCTAACTACTACACACAAATACAAGATATACAATTGATTTAAAAATTTATGATATGGATGCAACAAGATTGCAATACACACTTGAGGTGTAATACTCCTTTACTTGATGATGAAAGTATTCTTCTCTTGCACTTGAGGAATTAGCTTGGACTCTCTTTAGAAAGAAAGCTTTTTGATTAAAATAATCAAAGGATTTTTAGTGAGATGTCTAGTGGGCATAATTTTAGATACAGAAAATAATGTGTGCAAAAGGTAAGAATAATAGTGGGGAAAAAAGTCTAATATTTATAGGACAACTGGAGAGCGTTTTCTACCTAGGGTGGTCCCTCTAAAATTAAGGGGGCCTCCTGTGTATTTAAGGGGGCCGCCCTAGACTAGGGCCTCCCCAGTTTGTCTTTTATGTAGGGGGAATTTTCTGGAACTTTTCTAGCCGTTTTAGGTCCGAAATTTTGAATTTCAAAATGAATATTTTGAATAAAACATTTCTTTTAATTGTAGAAATTTTTTGTAATCGTTTATAAAAATGTTTACAACATTTTATAAAAGTATAGGTTTGAATAAATATTTCCTTTGATCATAAATGCTTTATAGCATTTATTTTATTCATATCTTTTAAAGTGTATAATTATCGATAATGAAAAGTTTCCTACAATTACTTGGTTTACGTTTATTTTACATTGAACTTTTTTATTATTTTTGATTATCAAAACGTAAAGATGTGAAAAATATTAATAATGTTTTTAGGCATTATATTTTATCAACAATCTCCCCCTTTTTGATGATTACAAAATTTAAACTCATTAAATGTAAAATTATTTTTAAACAAGTATTTAGTGAGTTTCATGTCATTTATCCCCCTTTTTGTAGAATCAAAAAGACATCGTCGAGAATTGCTAGTTAGATCGACAGAATAATTGCTTCCCCTTGATGTGTGCTCCCCCTCGTTCGAGGGCACCAAGGAATCGAGCTATGGTTTCTTGGCTACAAAAACGAGTTAGAACAATACAAATATTTCTAACATGTAGCAAGAAGGAAAAATATGGCATACTAGTAATGCAACCAACAATAATTATCCCATTGAAGTAAAATAGTGTGCGAACCACACTCATGCATACATAAGGAAAATAGATAGATAACATGTAATCATACATGAAATTTTTAAAACTACAAGTGTCTAAAACTTGTAAAGCTCCATAGGACTTGCTTGCATATTGATGGATGGGACAATTATTTGAGAAGACAAAACATAGAGTATGTTTAAGTTTGGTGAAGTTGGGGAGGATGGTGGAATGAGGGTTGTTGTGTGGTTGTTTGAGAGCAGGTGTTTAATATATGAAAACATATATTGAAGTTCATCTCTCAATCCAAATATAAGAGTACGATTGTGAATGCAACATAAGCATGAATCTCCATGTGCCTCAAGAAGGTTCCAGGAATGGGATGACCAACAATAGGTGGTGAAAGTGATGGAGTATCAAATTGGACATCAAGTGGGGTAATTGGTGCTGAAAGAGTGTGAGTGAGTCCATTGATGTATTTTCTTGAGTTGTAGGTGGTGGAGAAACTCTTGGAGGTGGAGATGTTGGTGGGTTTAAGTAACCGTTGGGTGAAAGTGATGTTGATAAGGTTAGTGATTTGGGTATGTAGTCAAATTGGTACATGAGGAGTATGTTGGGTTGATGGTTGTTTTAGAGGGATTGCATTAGGAGCACTAGGTGATGATAGTTTGAAGTGTGGGTGGATGGAGTTTTTATGTCATCATGGGTTAATCCACAAACAAATTGTTTTTGGTTGATTGATGTTGATTTTGGTCTCTTTTGAGGCTTTAGAATTGGATAGCTCTAGTGATGCCCATGGATATTGATAGTGGTTAGTGTATGATTTGGTGGATGATGTGTTGGTGATGATCATTTAGAAAGGGAGTTACTGGGAAAGAGAATGGTAGTCGTTGTTTTATGTCTTGTCTTTTTTTGTATTTTTTTTATTGTTTTTGATTTCCAATTTTTTTTTTGAAAACAGTTGCAATTTTTTTATTTTGTTTTTGACTTTTTTTCCCCTCCTATACTCCACCCCCATTTTGCATTTTTTTTTTTTTCTTTTTTTTTTTTTTTTTTTCTCCTTCCCTATTTGTTTTTTCTTTGTTTGAAATTTTTTGAAAAAGGAATGAATTTAAACTAGTTTAGGTTGTTCCAAATTGTGTTCGAGCATTCTGGGCAAAGATAGCTGAGACTAGGTAAAAGAGGGTCAAAAAGCAGGAAAAATACTGTTTTACCCGTGATTTACTAGGGCGGTCCCCTTAATTAGGGGGCGGTCCCCTTAAAGATAAAGGGGTCGCCCGTTATGAATTAAGGGGGCCACCCTCTGTTGGCTTCCATTTTTCACAGAAAAATAATTTTTTTTAGAATTTTTGTGAAAGTATTTATGTTTTGGTGGTTATTGTCAGCAAGCCTATTGAGTTGTTATGAGCACAATTAATCTTATGGCATGTATTAAAAACTTAGTGAAGTCCATAAAACCAAAGTAGCATAACTAAAACAACTAAAGGTTTAAACTATCATAGCAAACAAAGCTACCTAAAGTAAACCAACCATAAGTCTTTCTGAATTTCATTGGATAATCAACATAAGTTGTTAAGAAAAAAACATACATTAATAAGTTAAAAGTTGTCTTAAACTACATTTAGACATCTAGCTTACTTCACTCATATGTCTTCACTTCTTCTTCTTTATAAACACTCCTTTTAGTGCCTTTCCAAATGACTTAAACCCTCCGCGCATCTCCTTATGCATTTGTTGCGTTTGGTTGAGCAAGGTGGCTTGTCGTTCAAAGAGAGTTTCATCGGTTTGTTCAGAAACGGAAGGCATTTGGTAGTTTTGGTAGTTGAGAGGATCAAGAGAGTTAAGGTAGGTGGTAGGAAATAGTTTTCTTGAACCCGAGAAGTTTCGACAATCATCTCATCATCATCGTGTTTGATGGAGATGACATGCCTTGATGATGTGAAGATTGAAGAAAGATACGAAATGGACGTTGCCTTACACGATCACTTCGAGGTCGTTGAGTTTGTTTCTAGGGAAGAGGGACTCATGACTCGATCTAACAATGTCATTAAATGCATTGTTCAAGATTGTGGAAACGTTTCCATGGACGTTGTCGATAAGACGGTGTAAGAAAACATGACCATATGGAATTTTGCGTTGGAGTGCTTCTAAGCACATTGGATTCTTTTGACGAAAAAAAATAAAGCAAGATTGTATTGTTCTTCGGCATAACCTAACACAATACAACATGTGTGAATAGACAAGCGAGAAGAAGATGGTCCCTGATGTCCTCCTAGTCGAACACATTCTCTCGATCAATGAGTTCTTCCCATTGCTTCAATGTGGGGCTTTAATTCTTGGTGCTCGAGGAATTTTGATTTGGAATTGAGACAGTGACCATATGTCTTTTAATGGTACGGTGTCTTACCATGAAACGTTCACATTCATGATTTTCAGTCGACGAATGGTCGTTCGGGGCTTTTAGGTCTGAAGATCGGTTGTGCAATATGGTCCCTCGGTTTCTCGAGAATACTCAAGAGATGCAAGGTCCCACTCGTTTGTAAAAAAAACGCGTTTTGGACCATTTGTATGGAATTTTGAGGATTTGACCGAATTGAGCCAGAGTAAGAGTTATGAATTCGTGTCGAATCATAAAAGAGATGACAAGATAGCCATATTCATCGGTTTATACCGTGACTTGACTATAGAAGTCTAGAATGAATCTTGGAACAATCGGTTCGTTGATTTGAAAGAGACAATTGAAACGAATGTTAGTAAAGAGAAGCTCGATGTTGTTGGATTTATAGTAGCTCTTATATCTACAACACGCCTTCGTGAATGTTGCTAGGTTTTCAATAGGTTTGAAGAATTGGGAAATGGTTAGGGAAGATGCCGAGAATTTTGGATACTTTTTGTATGGAGGATTGTGTGTGAGAGATTTATAGCAGTTTTGTCTAGTTAGCTTTCGGCATTTTGTCACCTAAACAAGTTATCCACAACATAAAATGTTACAAAAAAAATATAATAAGTAAAATGAAATTTTGAAAAAAATGACAAATGTGGGACATAGGATACTTCAAATCTAAAAATAAACTAAGAAGTGATCCATATATGTATCCTTAATTTATTTTTTTTGACTTTAATCAGGGGGAGATTTAACAATTCAATCATATGACTCGGAACTGACACGAATTAATCTAAACAATTCATTTATCATGTTTGAATTTGGATCAAAATCCGGATAAATTCCCCTACACTTATTGGTTGCAAAATACCTTTGATTGAAATTAAGACGAAGTTAAAGACAAACAAAGCATGATTACAAGATAGTTCAAACATAATAAAACAAACTATGAAGAGTAAAACACACAAGACACTCCTAATATGCGGGAAAGTAAATTGGGTTGCCTCCCAAGAAGTGATTTTCTTTATTAACGAGTTTTGTAGCTAGAATCGAAGTCACACGTCCTTACGTGACTTATCCTTTGTCATCCATTCCTGTTAGGTATTCGGGTCCAAGCTCTATGCATTCTTTGTAAAATCCTAGTATCTTGCTCATTACATACTCTACTCCTCTTCTCTTGTCCTCCTCGATCCTAAGATAGACTGATTTGGTATGCTCCATTTCTAAGTCTGACAGTGAATCGTATTGTTCTATCTTATGGGGCATCTTATAGGCGACTTCATTGGTCCCGTTAATGAATCTTACAACTCCTTCGGGTGGGTCGTGAGTCATGTTGGATATTTCTGTAAAAGGTATCCCTAGTAACACTTGTGACAACCTAGGGTCTATGATTAAACTAATATACTCGACAATCATGAAGTCTACGACATAGGTGAAGTTTACTATGAAGACATGCATCCCTTTTATCCTTCCTGTGAAATTGCTAATTCCTCCATTTGCATCTTCCCTAGGGTCAAGTTTTCTTCTCATGATCTAGTTGTACATCATTCGGGTCATGATATTAAGAGGAGTGTTGAGTTCGATGTAAACTTTTTCGATATACACGTTGTGGAAAACAAGAAAGGGGGTTGAATAGTTTACCGCTTTTTAATTTAATGTTTATGTTTGTTTATAAAAACTTAGATTCAACTCTTTGATTAGGTACCTATGGTAGGTTAGCTTATCTCTGCGTGGGAAAGTGTCAAAGTACTCTACTGCTGGTTCTTCCATTGTTGCCCCTTTACCTTTATTGGGGCCTTCATTCCGAGGTTCATCATCATCTCGTATGATCTCGATGAACATCACCTCACCATCATCCTCTTTAGAGCAAACAAATTTTGCATTGGAGGATTGGGGAACCAACCCGAGCAATTCAAGCATTGAATTTAGCTTTCGTACTTGTTCTGTGGCGAATAACGCTAAGGCTCAGACGGTGGTAAGAGTTGGTGTTTCCAAGGTTGCCTTCTTCTTGTTCCACGTTAGGCTCATTAACTTGGGATTCTTTGGGCTGCTTAGGATGGATTGTGATGGCGTTAATTGAGCTATGGATTTGTGTTAAGCATTGCGGGTCCATTGTTAGGTAAGAATGAGCAGACAAAACTAGATGAGTCCCTAGTTTCAGGTTCTTAACCGTATCACTAGGTAATGTGCCCGCTATTTGATCGGTGATGGCTTTCAACACAATATCTATTTTGTTGGTCATCTCACCTTGTTGTCGTTTGAAATCAGCTTCAAACTTAGACAATCTAGCGTCTTGAGATGCCATGAAGTCGGATACCAGTCCTTCTAGATTTGATTTGATTGTCCATTTAAAAGAGTAAATAAGCCTAAAATTTATTTCAAATCCAAATCCATTTCTTAATCATTCCTGGCCATGAATGAAATAAAAACCCAATGTCATTACCTAGATCCAAGTCAAACATGGTCAATACGAAAAGAACAAGTTACTGTTCACATTTCCCTCTCATTTTCACCTGCAATGAAGAACGGGTAAATTCCAATTCACTACACGTCTCCTCCATTCTAGAAGGCCAACATGGCAGGTATGACACAAATTCCTAACACCTTGGCAATCCCAAGGTGTCTTATTGGCTGTTGAGACGTAGAGAGTGATCAAGGGCTCAAAATGGATGGATAAGGATTGGTTATGACAAGGGCTTAAGATGGGATGCTTAGAAGACATCCTCTCTTCTGGATCCTTCTCTCGTTCACTATAAATAAAGGCAGTGTCTTAAGGAGTTTTTATCTAGTTTTTTTTAAGTAGCTTTTAGTATAGCTTTAGCTTTTTTATCTATTAGTAATATATAAATGAAGATTTCTTTTTAAGCTTTGTACTCCCTTTCATTATAATAATATTCAGTTACATATTCAAATCAGTGTTAAATTAACATTTTAATTTTAATGCAAATTTTGTTTCAAATGTGTCTTAAACAACCTAATAAGCTCAATAAGCTCTTAGTTATCTAGTAAGCTAGTTCTTATTCAGTTTAGCTTGTTTAAAGCTAAACTGAATAAACTAATCATTCAAATCACCTAAAAAGTTATAATAAGCTTAATGAGGATGATAAGCCAGAAATAGAAGGGCTTATGGGACCATACCAGCTTATGTAAATAAATTGGAGCTTGTAGATAAGCTCTTAAGAGCAATTTTAAGTCCTTGTTTAGAGCAAAGGACTAGGTATGTTTACTTTTTCCCTTCTATCTTAATTTCCTTTGTAAGCTTAGTAAAATTGTTTATTTCTACTTATTCTCTGCTTATTTGTGCTTGTTTAGTCTTGAAGTAGCTTATTGAATTCAGTTTATAGTTTAGATTAGCTTATTTTATGATTAATAAGAATCTATCCATTTTTAGTTAAAATAGCTTATTCGTGTAGCTTATAATTCAGAGCTTATTTTTCTAGGGATCTTGCTTATTTGTCATTAATATGCTTAGTTCTTAATCTATTTTCATAAATTAAGGCTTATTTGGATCAATTTTGGCTTAAAAGTAGATTTTTAGTTTTTAAAGGGGTGTTTGGGTTAAGAGAATTTAACATGTTCAAGTTGAGTTCGAACCATTTTAGTGCTTAAATCAGTTTGCATAAGCTCTAATTAGGACTTAGGATTAGTTTTCTCGAGCTTAGATTAAGTTTTATTAAGTTTTGAGGTTTATTTTATTAATTGTTCATGTCTGCTAGTTCTATGGTCTTTCAAGTTGATCTTATGATGATTTCTTCCAAATTGAATGTTAGGAGTTGTTTTTATGACTAGATTTGGTTCTTTGAGTGTTAATCTCAATCTGTTTTGGGTTTGTTTGCATTAGCTTAGTCATTAACATCTTTTGGCCATCAAATCAGCTAAGAAAATCAAGTTTTGAGACTGTTTTGTGATATGTCATTTTAGATAATTCTATGATTTAAATACTAGTTGGGTTTAGTTAAAATCTGTTGTTCTTAGCTTATTAGAGTCTATATTCCATCTGTTTTGCTTTTTGAATCATAAATCTTAATTTAGAAGCTAAAAATTAGTTGCAAACTTAGTCATTTAGCTAAAAAGAGGGTAAAAACATAATAGTATATGCAGTCACTTTCACTTTGAGTTTCTAGCTTATTACCTTATTTGATTTGCTTAATTCTAGTTAATTTGTGTTATTTGAGTCTAGGGCTTAATCTGTTTTTAGCTTATTAGTTTTTAATTTGCTTATTGAGTCCTTAAATTTAGTTACAAAAAGCTGTTTAGTCAAGGACTAAAACCATATGTTTAGGTCACAATCAATTTTTGATTCTCCTTAAATCTAGCTTATTTTGAAGTTGTAAGCTTAAGTTCTTTACAAAAGTTGATTAATTTCACTTAAGCTTTAACTGTTTTTAAAAGAAAAATAAAAAAAATGTTTTTACAAAAAAGGTAGGCTACAGGATTCGAACCTGTAACCTTCCCCTACACAACACACACATCTTAACCATTGCGCCCTTGGGTCTTTTCTGTCATTCTCTTGTTTTATTTTGTGGAAAACTAGAAGGGGGGTTGAATAGTTTACCGCTTTTAAAATTTAAATGTTAAATGTTTGGAGAACAAAAACTTTTAGTATTCGACTTAATGTGATTTCAACACTTACACAATATGATCAATATACTATCTAAACAATAAATAGAAAGATAATGAGAAAGTAATTTAAGAAAGAGAAAGAGTAAGAACAATCAACACAATGCGAGATTTATAGATGGGTTGTGGTAACGAAGCACCTCTTCGCCCTACTCCACTCCCCGAGCACCAAACTCGAGAGTTTTCTCACTATGTCAACAACTCCCTAGGCGGAGAAACCGTACCCAACTTGCTTACACCGATTTACGACACAAAGCTAAAATCGAGTTCTAATCTTAGCTAGAACCAATCTATCACAACACAACTTCACGACTTGTTCACGACTTCACAACTTCACGACTTCTTCACAACTTCAAGACTTCTTTACAACTTCAAGACTTCTTCACAACGTCACTTCACCACACTACTTATATCACAACTATCTAACACTACTTGGTAATATCCACCACATCTAACTAATACTAACGAGGATTACCAAGATCTATGCTACAAACACACACATACAAGATATATAATAGATTTACAAATTTGTGATATGGATGCAACAAGATTGCAATACACACTTGAGGTGTAATATTTCTGCATTTGATGATGAAAGTATTCTTCTCTTGCACTTGAGGAATTGAGCTTGGATCACTTGGAAACAAAGCTTTATGATTAAATGATCAAAGGATTTTAGAGAGGATATGTGGGCTGTTTTGAACAGAAAGAATGAGTGCAAAAGGTGAGAAAATAGTGGGGAAAAGTCCAGTATTTATAGGACAAACTGGAGGAGCGTCTACCTATGGGCGGTCCCCTTAAATAGGTGGGCGGTCCCCTTAAAATTAAGGGGGCCGCCCGTGTATTTAAGGGGGCCGCCCTAGACTAGGGGCTCCCCAGTTTGTCTTTTGTGTAGGGGGAATTTTCTGGAACTTTTCTAGCCGTTTTAGGTCCGAAAATTTGAATTTCAAAATGTTTATTTTGAATAAAACATTTCTTTTAATTGTAGAAAATGTTTTGTAATGTTTATAAAAATGTTTACAACATTTTATAAAAGTGTGAGGTTGAATAAAAATTTCCTTTGATCATAAAATGCATTAAGCATTTATTTATTCATACCTTTAAGTGATATAATTTTCGAAATGAAAATTTACTACTAATTACTTGTTTACGTTTAATTTTACATTGAACGTTTTTATATTTTGTGATTATCAAAACGTAAAGATGTGAAAAATATTAATAATGTTTTTAGGCATTATTTTTATCAACAATCTCCCCCTTTTTGATGATTACAAAATTTAAACTCATTAAATGTAAAATTATTTTTAAACAAGTATTTAGTGAGTTTTATGACATTTCTCCTCCTTTTTGTAGAATCAAAAAGGCATCGTCGAGAATTGCTAGTAAAATCGACGGAATAAATGCTCCCCTTTGATGTGTGCTCCCCCTCGTTTGAGGGCATCAAGGAATCGAGCTATGGTTTCTTGGCTACAAAAACGAGTTAGAACAATACAAATATTTCTAACATGTAGCAAGAAGGAAAAATATGGCATAATAATAATGCAACCAACAATAATCATCCATTAAAAGTAAAATAGTGTGTGAACCACACTCATGCATACATAAGGAAAATAACATGCTAACATTCATGAAAATTTTAAACTACAAAAAGTCCAATAACTAGTAAAGCTCCATAGGACTTGCTTGCAAAATGATGGATGGACAATTATTTAAGAAACTAAACATAGAGTATGTTTAGCTTGGGGAAGATAATGGAGGTGGTGGGATGATGGTTGTTGGTGGTAGTGAGAGCATATGTTCAATATATGAAAATATATATTAGAGTTCATCTCTCAATCCAAATATAAGAGTACGATTATGAATGCAACACAAACATGAATCTCCATGTGCCTCAAGAAGGTTATAAGGAATTGGATGACTAAGGATAGGTGGTGAAGGTGATGGAGTATTGATATGTGTGAAAACACATATCCGTTTTATGTCAAAAATGGCCTTAAAAAGACAAAGTTGTGCTTAAAATGCTTGAATATTGCTTGTTTTGTCTTTGTGATTGTGTAGGTACGGATATTGCAAAAATCTCAAGAAAACGGTCAGAACCGGACAATCACGAACACGAGAACGGAATTGAGTGTGCAAAAGCCGGAGAATGCTATCAGTGGTCAACTCAAGTCAACCTTCAGTCAAACATGGTCAACAAAAAAAACCAAAATCCAAAATTACCAAATCAGTCCCTCATATTTACCAAAATTGTAAAAATAATCCCTAAACCCTAACGGTGTTAACTCTTATAATTATAAGAGTTAACACCCGTTAATGATCATCCGCGCCCGCCCGTGGTCTCAGGAGGAGGTTTTGGTAATGGGAAGCTCTTGTGGTTGAAATGGATTGTTGATAAATGGTTAGTGTATGATGAGGAAAGTGATTTGTGTCTGGTGATGATCATTTTTGAAGGGTTTTTGTGAGGTAATGGTTTGAAAATGGAATGAGTTTGAACTAGTTTAAGTTATTCCAAATTGTGTTCGAGCATTCTGGGCAAAGATAGCTGTGAATAGGTAAAAGAGGGTCAAAATAAGCAGGAAAATAATGTTTTTCAAGGGATATTACTAGGGCGGTCCCCTGAATTAGGGTTCGGTCACCTTGAGTTAAGGCGGCCTCACGTTTGGATAGGGTCTGGCCGCCTTCGCGTTGGCTTCCCATTTTTCACAGAAAGGAAAAACAAGTTTTTCTTTAGATTTTTTGTGAGAGTAAGTATTTTGTTTTGGTGGTTTATTTGCGAGAGCAGCCCTTTTGAGTATTATGAGCATATTTAAATCCATATAAACACACAATAAACACATCAAAATCATGAAACCAAATAACATAAGTTGTAGGATTTAAATAACACAACAAGGGTTTAAATATATAGAAGGCAAGTATCTAAAGATAACAACCCTAAGTCTTTTTGAATATATAAATCGGATAATCACCACACAAGTTGTTTGAAATCACATAATCAAGTTAAAAATTGTCTCAAACTACATTTAGCTATCTAGCTAATTTCATTCCTATGTCTTCACTTCTTCTTCTTGCTAAACACTCCTTTTAGTTCCTTTTCAAATGATTTGAACCCTCTGCACATCTCCTTATGCATTTGTTGCGTTTGGTTGAGCAAGGTGGTTTGTCGTTCAAAGAGAGTTTCATCGGTTTGTTCGGAAGAGGAAGGCATTTGGTAGTTTTGGTAGTTGAGTGGATTAAGAGAGTTATACGATATGTGTGTGTAGGAGAGTGAAGTACTTGCTCGAGAAGTTTTGACATCATCATCGTCATCATCGTGTTGTTGAGATGACATGCCTTGATGATGAGAGGATGAAGAAGAGATGGAATGGCGTGCCTTGCCACGATCACTTCGAGGTCGTCGAGTTTCTTTTGGGCAGAGGTGCGCCTATACTCTCACAACAATGTCATAGATGCCATTGTTCAAGTTGAGGATACTTTCATGGAGTTGTCGGATAAAAGACGAGTTAGAAACATGCCATACGGAAGATTTGCGGTTGGAGTAGCTCTCGCACATTCGATTCTTTTGACAAAGAAATAAGCAAGATTGTATTGTTCTTCTGGAAAAACAAACACAATACAACATGTGGCATGACAGTGGGGAGACAAGTCTCGATGTCTCTAGTCCGGATCACATTCTCCCGTGTGTGTGTGTGTGTGTCCATTGTCTTCATGTCGGGGCTTAGTTCTTTGGTGAGAATTTGATTTGGATTAAGAGAGACGGTTTGGCTTTTAATGGTACACGGGTCTACTACGACAATTCAATTCAAAACAGTTGACGAATGTCGTCAGGAGCAGTAGGAAGGCTCAGTGCCAATATAGTCCTCGGTTTCTTGAGAATACTCAGAGATGCAAAGCTTGGTCCCATACGTTTGCTAAAAACGGCTTGACCATTGTATGGAATTTTACAGGGGATTTGGCCGAAATGAGCACGAGCAGTCGAGAGATATGAATTTCGTGTTGAATCATAAAAGAGATATAAGTATCCCTATTCATCGTTTTTGTACCATGACTTGAACTATTGATGTCTAGAAGCGCTCTCTTCTCGGAACAACCGGTTTCGTTGTGTGTTAAAAAAGGACAATTGAATGCGAATGTTAGTAAAGAGACACTCAATATTGTTGGATTTGTAGTAGGCTTGATCAACAACATGACCTTCGTGAATGTTGCGGATTTCAATAGGTTTGTAGAATTGGGCAATAGTAGGGGAGATGCCAAAATTTTGGATACTTTTTGGATGTAGGATTTAGTGAGAGATATATCGGTGGTAGTAGCTTTCGGCATTTTTGTCACCTAAACAAGTTATCAACAACATAAAAGTTTTAAAAAAAATATATTAAAGAAAATAAAATGAAGTTTTATAAAATGCGAATGGGACAAGAAATACTTCGATTCTAAAACCTAATAAGAGATCCATATTATCCTATTAACATAATTATTTTAGACAATCATTATCTACAACTCCGCCTTACTCAAACAACTCACCTTAAATCTCAATACAATAACTTCACAGTCTAATCATACTCAATCTATCATTTTATCCTCCATAAAACTCTACATCACCCTCTTCTTCCCCATATATTCACAATTACTTAACTCAATTTATATATTAATACATAATTTATTATTCATAGTTATTAAGGTTATATTTTGAGTATAGAGAGAGAGAGAGAGATGAACAAACCCCTATTCGGACCCAAGTTCCCGCCCACATCATCTTGTTCTTACTTTTTCCCCATCTGTTCACGTTCCTTAGTCCATCTACAACGCGCTCCCCCACTCTCCCGACATCAGTTTGTACGTATTCCCAAACATCTCTCAGTTTCTATTATAGTTGTCAATGGACTCTTACTCACCCCACAACTACAGCCTCGCTACCACACGCCTTAGTAATATCTGTTCAAAAGGGATCAACAAATGGTATCAGAGCTTGTTGAGAAATTTTGAATAAGAAGAACTTTAACTCTACTCAAGATCTGTTAGTAAAGATGGAGTCACAATCAGAAACTACCCAAACAATGTCTGCACTAAAACTTCCAGTACTCAAAACTAGGGAGTATGACCTATGGAGCATGGAGGAAGAACACAATACCTTACTTTCACTGTCATGCCCTTTGGGGGTAATAGATGGTTGATTCAGTTTACCAGTTGCATCAGCTAGTAGGTACTATTCTCCTAAAACTGCTAAACAAAAGCTAGCAAGGAAAAATGAACTAAAAGCAAAAAAACACTCTTATGCTAGCCATTCCTGATGAGTACCTACTGAAGTTTCATGCCTGCAAGGATGCAAAGTTCTTATGGGAAGCTATCAAGAATAGGTTTGGAGGCAACAAGGAATCAAAGAAGACGCAGAAGACCATTCTTAAGCATAATTATTAAAACTTTGCTGCATCAAGTCAAGAAGGACTGGATAAAACCTATGATAGGTTTCAAAAGATATTATTCAACTATCAAACCAAATTTTAATTACACTCTCACATTCTTTCAATCCACACTATATTTTAAAATCATTATCACCACATCAATTATCCCCACATCAAACACCATCTCCTCTCCCCCCACTTCACAATCCCCAATCTCCATTCATATAATAACAAACAAACACTTAATATACATACCAACATATCACCCCCATTCCCCCCCCCCAAGATTTCACGCTCAAATTTACACCAAAATAGGCTTTTTACTCCTCCCCTCAGCACTCCACACCCCCTCCCCCCCGCCCCCAGCCCCCACTCCACTAATGAACCAGTTAATACTGCTTTCATAGTGTTTCTACTGCTAGTTCTAATGATCAAGCTTCTACTGCCATCATATGCTGACGATTGTTAAGGTTTCTTTCCTTTGCTAACCTAATGTCCAATGCTCCCCCCCCATCCCATAGTTGGATATGAAGATTTAAAAACATATATGATGCTGATGAACTTGAAGAGAAGTAATTTGGTTGATGGTGTTTTGGAAGGTTGCATTGGTAGCACTAGTGATGAGAGTAGTTACAAGTTTGGTGATGAGTTTTTGTGTCATCTTGGGTTAAATCTACAAAACATTTGTTTTGGTGGATGGAATGATGTTGATTTTGGTCCATCTTGGAGGCTTTGGAAATGGAAGCTCTAGTGGATGCCAAGGATGTTGATATTGGTTACGTGTATTATTGAAGAGGAATGATGATTCATTGTTGTTGTGTGATCATTTGAAAGGGATTTATGTGAAGGAAATGGTTTGAAAATGGAATGAGTTTGAACTAGTTTAAGTTATTCCAAATTGTGTTCGAGCATTCTGGGCAAAGATAGTTGAGACTAGGTAAAAGAGGGTCAAAAAGTAGGAAAAATATTGTTTTACCCGTGATTTACTAGGTCTGTCCCCTTAAAGATAAGGGGCCGCTCGTTATGAATTAAGGGGGCCGCCTTCTGTTGGTTTCCATTTTTCACAGAAAAATGATTTTTCTTATAATTTTTGTGAGAGTATTTTTGTTTTGGTGGTTTATTTGCAGCAAGCCCCTATTACGTTTTATGATACATTAATTATATAAACGCAATAAACCCATCAAAAAAAAAAACCCAACATAGCATAAGTTGTTTTATTAAAAAACACAACCCCGGGTATTAATCAAACATATAGCAAGCAATATATCTAAAGAAAAAACACCTAAGACATACCGAAACAATCTTGATAAATCACATCACAAGTTTATAAGAACATACACATAAAAAGTAAAAGTTGTCTCACAAATACATTTAGCTATAATCTAATTTCATTCATATGTCCATCACTTATTCTTCCTTGCCTGCCTACAAAAAAAAAACCCCACACCTATTTCTATTTCCTTTCCAAATTTATGAACCCTTTACTTATCTCCAAAATCCAAAATAATCCAAACTAATTCACTATTAAAATATAAACACCCTCTATAAACCACTTAAATAATTAACTATTCCTTCAAATTAATACTATTTTACTAACATATTAAAACTCTCTAAACTAACTGATTAATATCCTAAATTATAAACATTCACTATAAATTACTAAATTCCCACAACAACTACACCACTATAATCATCTCATTCCTATCCAATCATCATTTCTTTTTTCTTTTCAATTTTAAAACAACAAAAATTGTTGTGTGTTGAAGAGAAGAGATGGAATGACGTGCCTTGCCACGATCACTTCGAGGTCGTCGAGTTTGTTTTAGGGAAAGAGGACGCATGACTCGCTTAACAATGTCATAGATGCCATTGTCAAGATGAGGATACGTTTCCATGACGTGACCGATAAAGAGATTTATAAACATATCCATACGACATAAAATCTTATTCTTATCACTAATACAAACCTCAACAAAATCCCCCCTATCCCACCTAATAAATAACAATAACAATCTTCCCACCACAAACACCTCCACCTCCCCACCCCGTCGTATCCATCCCACTCCTCCGTCCTTGTTCTCCTCGCACACTACATACACTACCTATACCGTAACTCTATCTCCCCTGTACCCTCTATTTACATACCCACCCATATCAATCCCCAAGTCTACCTCTGCCTTACGCTTCATTGGTTCTATCCCCCCCCCCCCCCCCCCCCCCCCCCCCCCCCCCCCCCCCCCCCCCCCCCCCCACACCCCACATCTTATTCCCTAACACAATTTGATTTGGTATTGAGATGAGACGGTTTTGACTTTTTATTGGTTAGGTCTACCACGACACGTTCCAATTCAAGAAGTCGACGAATGTCGTCAGGAGTAGGAAGATCAGTGCAATATGGTCCCTCGGTTTCTTGAGAATACTCAAGAGATACAAGGTCCCATTCGTTTGTAAAAACGGTTTAACCATTGTATGGAGCACCATCCCCACCATCCAACAAATAAAAAACCACAGTCCCCCTCCAATTTTATTGAATTTTAAGGGATTTGATTCCGAATTTGAGCGAGAGTGAGGAGATATGAATTCGTTGTTTTGAATCATAAAAGAGATATATAAGATAGCCTTATTATCGGTTTGTACATTGTCCCACTTGACTATAGAAGTCTAGAATAAATCTCGGAACAATCGGTTCATTGATTTGAAAGAGACAATTGAAGCGAATGATAGTAAAGAGACGCTCAATATTGTTAGATTTGTAGTAGGCTTGATCAACAACACGACCTTCGTGAATGTTGCGGTTTTCAATAGGTTTGTAGAATTGGGCAATAGTAGGGGAGATGCCAGGAATTTTGAATACTTTTGGGATGTAGGATTTAGTGAGAGACATATCGGTGGTAGTAGCTTTCGGCATTTTTGTCACCTAAACAAGTTATCAACAACATAAAATGTTTAAAAAAAATATAATAAAGAAAATAAAATAAAGTTTTAAAAAAATGGACGAATGTGAGCAAGGTATTACTTCGATTCTAATACCCCTAAGATAGTGGATCCATATGTTCCTTTATTTTATTTTTGACTTATCTAGGATTCCGAAGAATATTTATTAGTTTATATTTCAACAATCAAGACAATGGCCCAAAAACATCCTATTAAGATAAAAATTTGTTTAAAGCTTTGTCGAAAACTATACGTCAAGTGTATATTTCGTTGGACAAGATAGTTTCTTTTTTTTGACTTACAAAAGTTAAATAGTGTTTGTTTTGACTCAAGGACCATGTTTTAAAATATTAAACCAAACGCCCTTTATTTTATACCTTTCATAAAATGTATCAGTATATATATGAATTATATATCTTGATGACTTATACAAGTTTGTTGAGTGTTTATACAAGTGACAAAACTATAGTGATGGTCATTTTGACTCTAAAAATTGATCCTAAGAAACGAGCCAAACACTCCTTTATTTTTATAGAATATAACTACAATGCTTAGAAAAATATATATGTATGTTTGGATGAATTAATACTTTATAATTTTTATCCTCATGTTTTGGATTAATCAACCATGTGTACAGTTTAAACAATGCATATATGCAAAAATTTGGCTCCCTCTATGTTCCCCACCCCCCACCCCTGAGCATACATGTTTCTTATTTTTTTTGACTCAATAAGTGTTTTGATTCAATTCTATCAAGGTTGTAGTGTTCCTATGATCTCGTGCAATTTATCATTGTAGTTATGTGAACATGCCAAAGACCAAACTAAGAATTTTATGTAAATAATAAAAACACCCAATTTGATTAGAAACAAAATTGGATGAAATCAAATAAAGATGGTTGAAAAACTTACAATGGATGTTGCTGATAGACTTGTTAGTAATTTCCCCTTGCGAATTTTGGTTGATTTAGTGATTTGAGGTTTGATTTTGAAGGTTTTTGTGATGGGGTTTTCGTTTACAGCAGGTGGGAGAAAGAGGGAGAAAAATGATGTTTGGTATATAATTTCGACTGTAAGGGGTGTTTGTTTTCACAGATAGGCGATCCCTTTAATTAATTAAGGGCCCGCCCTTTTTACACGGCCAATCCCTTTAATTTTAAGGGGGTTGCCACTTGAAAAAAAATTCTATCGAACTTTGGACCAGTTTTCCCCCCTGTCCCCCCTCGACGAATACCATTTTGCGATTTTTAATTAGTGTGTGTGTGTGTGTGTGTGTGTAAAAGTTTTCTTCCTATTTTTGGACGAGATAATCAATATGTCAATACATAAGACAATTTGGTGACTAGACTTCTTGCGAACATCTTCGAACGAAAAAATTAATTGATACGTTTTGAAATGGAAAAATTTGATATTGTGGAAGATGAGATATTGGAATGGAGTTGAGACTTCAACAAGGAGATTTTGATAGACGTAGTTGAGGCGAGCGTCGAGGTGGAAGGGAGTTTGTTTCATCCATAGTGGTTTAAGACTTTTCTGATGCAAAACTAATCATACTTCTATGTTAATTATTATCCACAAAACTCAACTTTTCTTTGTTCTACCGTGAGTATGTGATCATAGAGTTTTCCATTTCATAAGTGTTTCATGAATAATCCATGTGAAAGAAATGGTTTCTAATGGAACAATTCTTTTAAGGACTAGAAAGACTACAAATCGGCATTTCTAAAAGTGACTACCATAATTTCAAATATCACTAATACTACGTATAACATATACCAATCTCTATAATTTACGTAATTAGAGAGTGGACCGTACCTTTGCCTTCAAGTGAAATACACTTTAAAATCTTCAAGGTAACAAGCTCTTTTAGGATGGGATTTTATGGATTTCCTTTTATGGTTTTTCAGTTTGTTTGACGGTGGGAAAGCCAATATGATGCTGGTAGCCTGGATTTAACCTCGGAATAGATATGTCATTTTCCATTTGGTTCCCATTGTTTCTGGTAGACCGTAGTTTTTTTTGTTTTCGAACATGTTTTTGCACTTGATTTCATACCATGCACAATGACTCTTACCCACATTGAGGTAAGCTTGGTTGGGTGTTGGATGATTCACAACATTTGTGTGAATAGTGTTAGAGTAATAGAGGTTATCTTGGTATCTCCTCGGTTGAGGTGTTTTAGAACGAGGATGAAAGTTTTTCTTTCTTCTTGGAGGAGGTGTTTTAGACCTCATTGTGGGTTTAGTAAATCCGACTCCGGGTTTTAAGGAGGATTTGTAAAAACGTTTTACCTCATCATCACTTGCAATAGGAATTTTAGTATTGTTTATAAGTATAAATTTTGGTTTTGATTCTATTAAAAAAAATTTCGAGACTTCTTGGGCTTTTACAAACTTTGCTTGTTTGGTTTCGCTAGGTGACCATTTGATAAAATTAAAACCTAACCCGGATTTATCTTGGAAAATTTTTTGAGAACTTATTATTTTCTTAAGTGAGTGACTACTATTGTGTGGTGTGTGTGTGTGTGTGTGTGTGTGTTAGATATTTCTTTTCTATGTGTGTCTGCATTTTAAAGCTTAATGTCAGACATAATTTACATTCTTCAATTACTTCCTTACCTTTTTCTAACCTAAATAATTTATCTTTTAATTCTAGTGCTTCATTTTCTAATTCTATTTTAGCTTGTTTTAGAGTTTTAATTTTAGCCATGACTTTTAGTCCTAATTTGCATAGTCTACTATATTCACTATCTAAGTCATTTTCATCTAGTGATGATTGGTCATCACTAAAGTATTCGGTTTTGGAAAGTACCTCTATTGTGAGGACAATTCTTTTTTTTTATCCCCCCCCAAACTTTTTTTTTTATTTTTTTTTAGCCATAAGACAATTTTCGTCATTTGTCTTCTCCTACTCCTCATTTGTCGCTATCACTCCAAGATCTTCCCAACATACGCTTTTATTGATTTTGATATCGTTGATAGATTTTTGGAACATTCTCCAACCAGAGAGAGATGATTTGGGATTCTCCACATTTTAAAGCATTTTTTTCGCCTTTCCATTTTTGTCGTCTTTATTTCTTTTGGAATAATTTTCTCTCTTCATGTGGTTGTCTTCTCGAATAGTCCTCGTCGTGTGTGTAGATGTGTCGCTGAAGCCCTCTCCTTACGGACTAGGCGTATTTATTCATCATGCATCTTCGGAGGTTGAGCTATAGCAATCAGCATCACTTGGTTGATATCCTTTCTAGCTTTCAAGGAAATTAGTTATACTTTGTTCTCTTTTGCTTTTTGACTGGTATTCTAAAATCTTTCTTATTTACTTCTTTTTAAACATCTAATTTCAAATGAGTTCGGTCCAAGTGATAGAGGTGTTTGTTTCTCTTTTAATTCTTCATATCGCCGGTGACTTTTGCGCGCCATTTAGGATGTATTGCCTAAGAAATTCTAACACCTTTCTTGCTTGAAAAGTAAAACTTTCTCCAAAGGTGTTTTTAGACTTAGTAATAATAGTGTTAAAGTAGCAAAATGCATTATCTATTGACTCTTTTCGGAATCATAAATTGTTCTATTGTTGAACAGAAGAATTCTATTTTGTTAGCTTTGACTTGATTTATTACTGATAATGTATTAAAAAGTATCTATTTTTTTTTTGAGGTTTGAACACATGCAATACATTCTTTCGTATCTTCAATGGCAAAGCATTAATAATTACCCATTTTGCTTTATAATTTTTGGCAATGGTTTCTTTTAAGATCATCGTTTTGTTTATGAAAAAGGTACAACTTCATCTTTTTGTTTCGGACATTATTATTAAATAGGAGGAAAATCACATCGGTAATAACAAGCCAAAGATCTAGATCTTTTGATTCAACAAAAGTTTCGAATCTATTTTTTCACTAAAATAAATCTGCTTTCAAATAGTTGATGGTCTATTGCATAAGCATGCCCTTTAAAATAGTTTTCTGATACCATAGATCGATTCAGGTTATAAAAATACAATTTATTATAAAAATCTTGTCCCTTCGCCACCGCCTCTCGTCTCGCCTCCACTATTCGCTGGGACAACTAGAAAGGGGGGTTTTGGTGTTGAATAGTTTTACGCTTTTTTTTTTATTTAAAGGTTTTTTAAAGAGTTTTATTAAAAATTCTAGAATTCGACTTTGTGTGAATTCAAACATTGCACAATTATGAAACAATATACTTATCTAAACAATTAATAGGATAGTATGAGAAATTAATGTAAAACAAGAGATAAGAGTAAGAACAATCAAACCATAACGCGATGATTTATAGTGGTTCGGCAACGAAACACCTCTTCGCCCTACTCCACTCCTCAAGCACCTAACTCGAGAGTTTTCTTCACTATGTCAACAAGCTCCCTTATGGCGTAGAAAACCTTACACAACTTACGCTTATCTTGATTTCCGACACTAAGCTATATGTCGAGTTATAGATTATATCGCTGAACCAAATCTTACCACAACTTCACAACTTCCTATACACTTTGACCTTCACGATGCTATGATATACGGACTACAACAATTCTTCACAAATTAGTTTTTCTAATACCCCACTACTTCACCAAGCCACTACTATAATCACACCTAACTAACACTACTAGGAAAAATCACCAAGATCTAACTATACTTACAACAATCACCAAAATCTAACAACTACACAACTTTACAAGATTTACAAATGATTTACAAGTTATGATATTGGATGCCAATAAGGATTGTGCAACAAACACACAAAGGTGTAATACTTCTTCACTTGATGATAGAAGTATTCTTCTCTTGCACTTGAGGAATTGAGGTTGGATCACCCATCTGGATACCTCCCACCCCCACACGCACCTTCCACATGATAAGATGATTCCAAAGGATCTTTAATGAGATGTGTAGGTGTTTTTAGAACAGAAAAAACATGAGTGCAAAATACTCGAGAAAATAGTGTGGCAGAAAAGTCAGTATTATAGGAACAAAAATGGAGGCGGTACCCTTTAATAGGTGTGATGGTCCCCTTAAAATTAAGGGGGCCGCCCTAGACTAGGGGCTCCCCAGTTTGTCTTTTGTGTATGGGGAATTTTCTGGAACTTTTCTAGCCGTTTTAGGTCTGAAAATTTGAATTTCAAAATGTTTATTTTGAATAAAACATTTCTTTTAATTGTCAAAAATGTTTTGTAATATTTATAAAAATGTTTATAACATTTTATAAAAGTGTGAGGTTGAATAAAAATTTTCTTTGATCATAAAATGCATTATGCATTTATTTATTCATACATTTAAGTGATATAATTTTCGAAATAAAAATTTACTACTAATTACTTGTTTGCGTTTAATTTTACATTGAATATTTTTATATTTTGTGATTATCAAAACGTAAAGATGTGAAAAATATTTATAATGTTTTTAGGCATTATTTTTATCAACAATCTCCTCCTTTTTGATGAATTACAAATTTACAACTTCTTAAATGTAAATTATATTTTTAACCCCCCCCCTCCATTCTCCCCCAGCCTGTGTATTAAGTCTATTTCTCCTCCTTTTTCTGCTACGACATCAAAAAAGGTTCTCGTCGAGAATTGCTATGAATAAATTCGACCGGAATAAATGCTCCACCCTTGATGTGTGCTTCCTCCCTGTTCAGGGCACCAAGGAATCGAGCTATGGTTTCTTGGCTACAAAAATGAGTTAGAACAATACAAATATTTCTAACATGTAGCAAGAAGGAAAAATATGGCATAATAATAATGCAACTAACAATAATCATCCATTAAAAATAGATTATTGATGGATAATTTTAACCAACATTAAAAACATTGCATAATAATAATGCAACCAACATCACTTTGTGTGATACATAATCTCTTTGTGTTAAAATAGTGGTGATGGAGTTTTTATATTTTGTGATTATCAAAACGTAAATATGTGAAAAATATTTATAATGTTTTTAGGCATTATTTTTATCAATAGAAACTACTAACGATCTAATCTTACAAATTTTAGATCTTAATGTTCATTGATAATGCCTGATAATTTTAACACAAAGAGATTATTGATCACAAAACAAACCGACTCCATTTACGCATTTGCAGGGCCCACAAGAACTCCTTGAGCGGATCATTCCTTCTTGCTGTTCTCATCCATAGATTCACCCTTGTTCTTTCTGATCCTAATCTTATACTAGTTTCAAAATCAGCCAACTCTTTCTTTTTCCTCTCCAAAGCTTCATTTAGTCTAGCGATTACCACTTCAATTCCTTCCTTATTTTCTTGAAGAGCTGGCAACACTTCCTTGATTGTTCTTTCCACAAGTACACCACCAATCATTCTGTAGCAGTGCCTGGTGGGTTCAAAGTGGTTGTATGGCGTTGATGACCAATGAGTGTTCACTTACTTCCATCTCGAGTTCTGTGATTTTGGAGTAAATTTGATTCATTTCGGTCCTTATATTTCCATATTTGGCAGAAACTTCTTGGTCGTCGATTGGGTCCCTGGGTTCAGTTCCAGCCATGATACTGAAAACAAAAAATTAGATGTCAAAACCGCTGTCTACTAAAGTACCTAATTTAATCATCCAACTCCTTGTTTAAAATCTCATTAAAGTGTTTCATGCGCTGATTAGAAATGAGAGATTTAAAGGCAACAAGTGAATAATACACGAAATAATTACTTATCAATCACACTATATCAGATAACATACCTGAATAAAAGGACCTTATTCAAACAGGTCTAACTGATGCTGATTAATAAGGACCTTATTATGAAAGTTTAAAATATCTTATATATCCACTTCCAGTTAGTTAGAAATTACTTTGTTGCATCAGATCACAGTAAGCACGCTTACTGATACTAACACCAGGGGGGAGAGCAAACATGATCAACAACACGAAGCTGAAGAGAGGATCTGCTAGAAGCAGTCCTGGAGTTGCTGCCATCTTAATCACGCCAATGCCAATGATGGGAAGAATGAAGTAACGTACAATGATAACTGCCGTTGATGCATCCACTGGCGCCCCACCTCGCCTCCTCCAACATTAGTCTCTACGCTCTCCGATTATTCAGAACTTAGAAACTTGAAATCTGACCCTCAAAAAAAGTTCACATTTAGAGTCCATTTCATTGTACCTTGTGTGAGGTTGCTACCAAGTATAAGAGTGACACAAGGTATGGTTTCATCCCTATTGCATCAACAAAAGACATTATAATTTAAATTTCAAATGATGTTATTCTAGTAGTTGAATGTTATGAAAAATGCCATTATGGGTACCCGAGTAATATCATGGAGTCTTGGACAGCTCGCAAAGGAGCTGTTTCACCAATTAAAAGGTGTTTTACCCATGGGATTGCTCCGAATATAAGCCTTGCAAACTAATGAAAGGTTATCATAGTATTGTGAAAGTACATGAAACAAAATAATTGTAACTTACAACAACACCTCAAACCCAAAGCAACAAGTTATATAGGGTCAAATAATTTAAATAATTACTTAAAGTATACTAAACTGTTTAAAACCTCCCAAGCTGTTCTAATTAAAACTTTTGATCCTTAATTCAATTATGTGTAATCTACTATATTCTTATATAACATTTCATAGAAATACAGACAAAAAGTAGCAAGGCGGGTCAAATCCTGACCCAACCCAACTCCTTGGACAAGTTTTAATAAAGAATTCTTTGACTCGTTATTTTTCAACATTTATTACGAACTCTCATTGTCCTCTTCGACTTTGGATAGAAAGCAAAAAAAAATGTCTTCGAAGAGATATAAGGAGTGTGGTGGATAGATAAGAATCATACAACCCCATATCCGCCCTGTCTCCATCCCTTGTCTGAAACAGGAATCCTTTAAAATCTTATAACCATCATTCTCAGGCCTTTTGGAAGAATTTGTGAACACCAAACAAAGTAATAAACTACTAAATCACCACTGAGCAACTACGAGTTTAAACCATACAATTTTTGAATTTGAAGCTTTATTAATGTAGTCGATAACATTAATTTATTTAGTCTTAGTTCAGCTACATACTTAAATTTTCTAAAAAGAAAATTTTCTATATTTCGCGTAATAAATGTTGCAAAAAAAATAATGATGATGATGATGTATATCAATAAGTAGAAACAATATCCCCGTCAGTTTACTGGATCTTGCCGGCTCACAACCGATGTTTTAGTCTTCATATAAGGCGGGGGCCTACACTAAAATAAGACCACTACCTCTTGCCGGCTCACAGCCGATGTGGTAGTCGTTTAAAGGGTGAATGTAATATATTATGATTATAGCAAAAAAAAAGATGTATAATTGTTGAATAAATAAGTATATTTTAAAATCTCTTTTTCTTAAATTTAAATATATTTTTGAACTAAGACTAATTTGCTTTAGTTGTAGTTTTTCTATGTATAAACGGGAAGTCCAAGGGTTTTGAAACCGAAGGTCCGTGAGTCTCGATACTAGTCTCTGTGAGGTGTCAAAATCCTGGTCACTTAGCCGCAAGGTTGGGATGTGCCGAGACGAAAGTCGCTACATGGGATGATCTCGCCTTCAAACTCATTATTCTTGGGTGGAACGTGAAGCATAGAAATATTGCAACTTTCTTAAAAAGTTGATCCATGGTTGAAATTTTAAATGAGCACACTCACATAATATATAATATTTGTCGTGAGTGAAAAGTTTATAAGTTACAAATATGAGTAGTGTTAGAATCTTAACTTATATTTAACGGTGATTTTGTTTTTAAGCTTGGTTTGAGACAAGTGAAAAATCAGGGACGATGAATTTATCCTTTTGGGCATTTTAAGATTGAAGTGCTTCTTGTTCTATGACCCTAAAGGTTATGAAAATAACAAAAGTCCAGACATTCTAGTTAGTTAAAAAGAAAAGTATAAAAAGAAAAAGAAAATTAGAAAAGTATAAAAAGTGAGAAAAAGGAAAATAAGGAAAAATATAAAAATAGGTAGAAAAATAAAAGTGTATAAATAAATGGTAAAATGGGGCTTTTCAAAGCTAACGATTTCTTAATTCCTTTTGATGAACACTTAGCTACTTTTTGAGGTTATTAGTCGAGGGGGATTGAGATTCTTGGTTTTCTAAGGTGTTTATTTATAGCATTGCGTGAGGACACGACAATAGTTTAGTATAAGGGATTTTGGTATGTGCTTAACTCCACATACCTTTTACCTAATAAAACGAGCGTAAATGACCAAAAACGGATATAAAATACCATATATGTGCTTGTTTTGCTTCGTGTACTGTGCATGTATCGGATGTTCAGAAAATGACAAAATCGAAGCTAAAACGGATAAAACTGAGCACGGGATTGGAAAGAGCGTGAAAATCAAAAGCCGAAGGCGTACCCTTCTTCTATGGACTATCCGGGCACACTTTATTGGGCCGCGTCAGCCATTAATGATTAAAGGCCTTAAGCCTTTTTATAAGTCCATTTCCAAAAAAACCTTTTATACCCATTAGTCAAAGCCAAATTCCATTCACCTTTATCCAGTCAAACGAATAATACCCTGCCCTAATATGTTCATATGTCTCTTTCATTTTCCCTGAGTTTGTCATTATGGGTAAATCCCCACAACAGCATACGACTCTTGTTCTAGGAAAGCCAACGTGGCAAGGTGAAGCACGTTCACTCACAGCCAGCTTGAATCCTTATGCTTTTTTATTGGCTAATGATACGTGGAGAAGGATCAAGGGCTATGATGATGGATTTGGAGTTTCTTGAAATTGAAGGGCTGAGATTGAACCAAGGGGGACGCTCCTAAAGACCTAGAAGCTTCATTTTAAGCCTATAAATACCCACACTTAATCACTCAGTGAGGATATCTAGAGTAGGAGTAGGAGTAGGGTAATTAGCTTATTTTCAGCTTATTTACAGTTTAATGTTCTTATTTTGATGTAATTTTCTTTTCAAAGCAAAGTAATCCTATTTCATTAATGCAATTCAGTTTTTCTTAAATTCTATCTTTTAATTCAATTTTACTCTTAAGCTTTTAAATATCGAAATGTGTTTGGATTTCATTTAAGCCAAGATCATAAGCTCTTTTACCTTAAAAGTCAGTACTAAATCAATTTAATCTCTCTTATAATATCGTTTCATTAAAATCACCATCACTACCTTTGCTTATTGTGGATTGCTTAATATGGGATGATAAGCCAAAGAGAAGGCTTATTGGACTTATACCAGCTCATATAAATGACTGAAGCTTATAGATAAGCTCATTTAAGCATTTCAGATCCATGTTAAGCTGGGATCAAGGTCCCAATACAAAACCCCCTTTTACTCTTTTCTAGCTTAATATCTGTTTTGCTTATCAATCTGCTTATTTATGCTTATAATTTCTTAATTTTGCTTAATCTGTCTTATTGTATCTTATTGTGTTTAGTTTTTAGTCTAGAATAGTTTAGTTTAAGTTTTCATAGAATCTGTCCTTATTTAGTCAAATTAGCTTATTAAGTGTAGCTTATAATTAAGTGCTTAATTTTTCTAGATTTTAGCTTAATAGTCTTTAATAAGCTTGTTAATCTATTTTTATAAAATAGAGCTTAATTAAATCTGTTTAGGCTTAAAAATTGGTTTGAAGAAATTTAAAAGGGTGTTTGGCACAAGCAGTTTTAACTTAGTTAAGATTGCTTGTGTTATTTTTGGTAATTGGGTCAGTCTTAATAAGCTCAATTTAGTCCTTAATAGTCGTTTTCATAAGCTTATAATAGGTTTAGTTTAATTTTCTAGTTTCTTATATCAAGTTTGTAATATGTAAAAATTGTTTTTGAGTTTAGATTTAGTTGCAAAAGCCATTAAGGCAAATTCAAAAGTCTGAGTATGCAGTCTGTTTTAGCCTGGGATTTTAGCTTATTTAGTTGCTAGTCTTAGCTTAAATTTAGTTTGAATTAGCTATTTGAGTCATGTTTCTTATCTGTTTTGAGTTTTTGGATCTAAACTTTGCTTATTGAGTCTTATTTTTTAGTTTAAAATCTGTCATCCATTTTAGAAAGCCAAAAAGATGTAGTGTAAACTGTCAATTTCAATTTCCTTTTTCATCTTTTTTACTTAATCATTTTGCTTAAAGTCAACTTTTATGTGTTCCTTGGGAATTAGTCTTAATTTTTTTTTAGCTTATAGCTTATTCTAAATACTTAATAGTTCTTATTCTTAGCTTAAAATAGGGGTATAAGTCTTTTAAATGTCCCTAGAATCTGTCTTTTTAAGTTTTATGTCTTAATGCCTTTTAGTGTTTTCAGCTTACTAGTGCTTTTTAGCTTATTTTGTTTGCTTATTTTTAGTCATAATTGCTTATTAGGTGTAGTACTAGGTCTGTTACAGCTTATTTGCCTTTAGTTAGCTTATTTGGTCTTATTAAGTGCTTATAAAAGTCTAGCAGTCTAAGCTTTAAGCAAAAATGGACAATTAAGTAAACTGTCACTTGATTTTGCTTTTTCCAACTTATTTTTAAGTTTTCTCAAAAGTTCATTTATTAAAGTTGCTTATTATTGCTTATAGATTAGTTTTCAAAAAAAAATTGAAAAATAAAAACAAAAAGGTAAGGTCCAGGACTCGAACCTGCGACATTCCCTTCCCAACACACACACACTTACCGTTCGCCCTTAGGTCTTTTTCAATACTTGTTTGTTCAATTTAATAGTTATACTAGTTTGGGTTATTAGCTTATCAGCTTATTATGATTTTTCCCAGCTTATTGTTTTAGCTTTTCGGAATCGTTTTTCTTTATAAACCTCAGATTTAGTGTTAAGAATTTTTATAAATTTTCTTATAATTTTCGGATTTCAATTTATATTTTTAATCTAATTTTTAGTTATAAAAGCTTTATAATTAGTTTTAAAATTAATAAAAATACAAAAAAATATATTTTCTTTTTCTAAAAAATAATTTTATTATTTTATTCTAATAAGTTTGGATTTTGAATTCTTAGAGCATAATTTGGTAATGTTAGTTTATCCATTAGCCCGTTACTCGTTAATTAACCGTTAAATGCTTAATTGTCGTTAGAATTTAATTGTGCCTTTAAATCTAGTTTAGCATGCCTTTTTATTTGCTTTCCTTTGCGTATTTAGTATTAGATAACCAAAAATCCAAAAATTGATTATTTAATCGCACGATCATAAGCTAAATCGAGATTTTCAATTCACACTTCGTAGGGATACGACATTCGGGAGATAAATTATTGTTTGTCCTCAAGCAATTTTTATCAAACGGGATGCTATCTATACTATAATTAGTTTGGTATTTTAGGTATATATTATATATCCTATTATCATCAAATCACCCTTAAGAATCCATTTCTAACAAAAGTAACTAAGAAAACAACACCTCATAGGAACAATCCTGAAATGCTTAAGGATGTCACCAATATAAGTTCAAGCAGTAGATCTAAGGATGTAGAATCTATAATTTCAAACAAATCAGAACCCAATCAAAATTAGGGATCCAATGTTTCCACTGCTCCATCTTCTCCTCGTACCAATTTCAGGTGGTCTAAATCATCTTCTGGTACTTGGACTCTGGTTGCGCCAAGCATATGACCAAAAACCGCTCTCAGCTCATCAACTTTGTAAACAAATTTCTTGGTACTGTCAGATTTGGTAACGATCATATTGCAAAGATAATGGGTTTTGGTGACTATCAGACTAGGAATGTTATTCAGTGGGTTAATTCTGTGACTCTGATCTTGAAGTAGCATTCATAAAACACACCTATTTCGTTCGTAATCTTGAAGGTGTTGATCTACTAAAGGGACCAAGGGATCTAATTTGTACACATTGTCCATTGATGATATGATGAAGTCCTCGCCAATTTGTCTCTTGTCTAAAGCTTCTAAGACTAAGTCTTGGTTATGGCACTGACGTTTGTCACACTTAAACTTTGGCACCATTAATCAATTGGCTAAACAAGGTCTTGTTAGAGGTCTTCCCAAACTAAAATTTGAAAAAGAACACTTGTGTTCTGCATGTTCGTTGGGTAAAAGCAAGAAACATTCTCATAAACCAAAATCTGAAGACACCAATCAAGAAAAACTCTATTTTTTCCATATGGATCTTTGTGGACCAATGCGTGTCGAAAGTATCAATGGGAAGAAGTATATTTTAGTTATCGTTGATGATTTCTCAAGGTTCACATGGGTTAAGTTCTTAAGATCGAAAGATGAAGCTCTTGAGTTCATCATAAATCTGTTAAAAATGATACAAGTTCGTCTTAATGCAACTGTAAAGAATATTCGAACAGACAATGGAGCAGAGTTTGTCAATCAAACACTACGTAGCTATTATAAAGATGTTGGGATTTCTCATGAAACATCAGTGGTGCGTACTCCTCAATAGAATGGTGTTGTCAAAAGACAAAACCAGACCTTAGTAGAAGCTGATTGCACTATGTTGATATTTTCTAAAGCTCCATTATTTCTGTAGGCAGAAGCAGTTGCCATAGCTTGTTATATCCAGAACCGATCCCTGATACGTATTCGTCACGAAAAAACACCATACGAGCTTCTACAGAACACAAAACCAAATTTAACTTACTTTCGTGTCTTTGGTGCACTTTGTTACCCAACCAATGACAGTGAAGATCTCGGCAAGCTAAAACCTAAAGCTGATTTGGTATTTTTATTGGATATGCTCTTGCAAAGAAGCCTTACCAAAATTACAACAGACGTACCCGAAGAATTATAGAAACAATGCATGTTGATTTTGATGAACTAACATCAATGGCTTCTGAACAATTCGGTTCAGGACCCGAGCCTCAATTGTTGACTCCTGAAACAATCAGTTCAAGACTCATGCAAAAACCTCCTTCTCCAACACCTTGTGTCCCACCAACACAGAATGACTGGGAAATTTTGTTGCAATTGATGTTTAATGAATACTTTAATCCTCCACATAGTGTTTCTTCTCTAGTTCCTGCAGTCATTGCTCTAGAACCTGCTGATCCAACCGGTACACATTCCTCAACTTCCATTGATCAAGATGCACCATCTCCAAGTACTTCAAAAACTCCTTAAGAATCACAATCTCCAATTATTCCTTCCGGTGTTGAAGAACAGTTCCATGATATTAAAGTTGCACACTTAGTTAATGATCCCTTCTTTGGTGTTCCAATTCTAGAACCCAGTTCTGAAGAATCTTTTTCAAGGGATGTTATTCCAACTAATGTGCACTCAGTCCATCAACCACTTGAACATCTCCGAAAATGGACCAAAGATTGTAATGTGATTCAAAACCACCTTTGGGAGGCCTTGGATGATCAAAGAACATAAGATATATCATGTTTGTTTACTGAGAGAAAGTAGAGAGAGGGTGGAGAAAAATACTATGTGTTTATTAGCTTTAGAATGAGAAAGATACACAAATGATTTCACCAACACCCCTCATGGAGAGCCATGAGGGATATTTAAACTAGAAAGAAAAAGCAAAATATTCCTAGTTTACATAAATAACCCATGCGTGATACGCAGTGTTCAAGTCTAGTTTAATTCATATGTAAGACGCCAACTTTTTACAATAGTAAGGCTAACAATATTCCTTCAAGATGGTGTCACACGTGAATTGGTTATAATGTTTCCTACAAGCAAAAATAAAGTAAAATGATAAGAATGAAGTCCAGTATTCCTTGAGATTGTCTTCAAAGACCTTGATCTACTTGAATACTCCATCTTTATTTCTTTAGCTTGCAGACGAACACACTGTAATCTTCAGCTCCCTCCCAAATAGACACCCCTAAGACTGATAATAATTAATGCACTACTTTTCTCAAAGACCTCATTTCTCATTTAGGATATTCTGTAGGAAGGGATGATATCATCAACATCGTCTCACTTAGGAAGCATTCCAGTCCTGAAGTACACACTTCATCCCTTCTACAAAGTCAAAACCGTAGCACCAAAATCAATTAAGACTCGGAAATGCACTTTTCTCCCTACAGGAAAGTGCTGATATAAATTGCTACACCAAAGTCAACTAAGTCCCAAGTGTAAGTATAACACCCCGTGTTTTCAAGTCATTGACGACGTCAATAAATCTACTATTATTTTTAGTGTTGTACGCGTTTGCTTTTAATTTCATGTATTAAGTAAAATCGCGTAAGCTAAAAATTAGCGTTCAATATAAACGGGTATCAAACAATTAAACGTTTACATCAATCAAGTATTAAATAATTATTTTGAGAATAATTATGGTCTTTGTTCATTTTATTTTTATCGGATACGTAAAGTGTATACGTTTCGCGATAAATTAAGTTTAGGCATTCCCGGAACCACAAAAATAATTCTACGCTTCAACAAATACCCACGATTGTACCCAATACCCAAAGTTTTATTAAACTTTACCCAAGTTAATATCATATGTCACTTTGTACACAAGAAAAACCAACCAAGACATAAACATGTACAAATGAACACTTTTATACAAAATCTACAAGTTATAACTTACATATAATTCACTAGATACTATATATATCTTGTGCTGTTGATCTTGAAGTAACACGCCCTGGATCCTTATTCCGCTGCGACCCATTTTGGGGGTGTTACGGCACACAATGTACACAAGTGGTCTTGTACAATACTCTTGCGATTAAACCTAGCCCTAATATGTATCCATTTGACCATGGTCTTCCTTAAGACCCTCATCTTGTTCCCAAGACCTACTATTGTATCTTTTTGACCAACTAGCTCTTACATAATACAAGTATACAAGAGTTATAACATATACAACACAAACCAATTCATGTAAAAAATCAAAACCTCTCCTTTTCTCTCTTTGAAGCCCACGACTCAAACTCACCCTTATACACAATCCATACAAATTTTTCTACAACATATTCAAGCCATCACACATCATTCCTAAGATATACTAAGCTGTTTGCAATCCTTGGTTAACCATTTTCACTTATTGAAGCAAAGAAAGTAAGATTAGGGTTTATAACCTAATCTAGTGTTTTCATAATTGCAAGATTTGGTTTTGAGTCTAAACAAGGGTTTAGCACTTATTTCTCATCATCATCATTCATCACTAAGGTTACCTAAAACCTTAATCTTTTCATTTTCATGATCTTATGTGTATATTATGTTCTATGTCGTAAAATTACCACTTAGGATATGTTTAACTTGTAAAAGTGGATTTTTCTTGTAAACATGATTTATGAACTTGTTTTAGGATGTCTTGCTAAAGATATGGTTGCATTATGTTTTGGGAAACTCATGTGTTGTGAATTAGTATCTTTGTAATAATAACAATGAACAAGTTAAAGCTTCGGGCTATTTGTATCAAACATCTGTAAAATCCAATGTATCAGTTTTAAAACGACTTTTTGGTCGTTCTATATATATCTTGTGTTATTGATCTGAGAAGTAACACGCCCCGGACCCTTATTCCGCTGTGACCCAATTTGGAGGTGTTACAATAATCTTCATATTTCTTTATTTAAGCTCCAAAATACGTGCCTTTTAGCATAACTTCACCAATTACTCTATAATTACTGCAAATAACAACTTTAAGCAATTAAGTACCTACTCATGCAATAATTATACAAAAATAGGTAAGAAACATGTGATAAATGACGCTATAAAAGTGACGTTATTTAATGTCATCATATGCCCCTCGAGATAAGCCAATCATTGCACTAATAAACAAACCTGCGTTTTAATTGGATTAATCATGGTTAATACAGTTTCCTTAAAATAGGCTTGACCGCTCTTCTATCTTTTGATTATCTGCTTACGTGTGTTATCGTGACTAAAATAGATTTAAGTTACCACCAAAACCTGTGCTAGTCTCTCAGACTGAAACCCCCCTTATCTGTTAGAATTAGGTTTAGCATAGGGTTAACATAGATTAACATAGATTAGAACAAACATAGACAACTAAAATACTGATAAACTTAGGAGTTAACGCTCTCGCTCTTAGTGATTGACACCCTACT
>BQNB010058736.1:0-37635 GCA_026074375.1 Tanacetum coccineum
TCTTGTTACGAGGGTTTTTTAAAAAAAAAAAACTTCTTATCCTTGCAGGTGTCTACTCTTCATTCTACTTTTAGCGACTTTAAAGAAAAGATAGAAGCTCAGCAGGAAGAACAGGCTCAGGAATTGTATAATCGTATGGCCGAACTTGAGGCACACGTGATGGATGTGTCCGGTCGCCTGGAGGGGGAATTTTACCCTGCCTATCTGACTACTCTAGCTGGCCGAAGATGGTTGCTAACGCATGGGATAGAACTTGCTATGATAAAATGTTTGAAGTCCCCCGAGTATCAAGGCATTTTGGGTCATGCCCTAGACCGGGCTGTGGATTATGGTATGCAAGAGGGTTTGGTGGCCGGACATGAGCATGGGGTCGCTGGAACCCCACTTTCCACTGTTATGGCATATAATCCTGAGACTGCTGAGAGTAATTATCTTGACGCAGTAAGAGCTCTTGAAGAAGCGGACTTCCCTCTGGTTCATTTGCTGAAGTCCAAGAAAGACTCCGGGATGGATGAGGTCTTAGATTGCTTTTTATTGGACGGGCCTTTTGTAGATCTTCCTGAAGCTTTTAGCCTTGCCTTGAGCAGCTCTCTGTCCCAATCTATTACGCCGATGTAAATGCTGTTGTTGGGGAGACTTCTTTATCCTTTGCGCTTCTTAACGTTCATACCCGTGCCGAAGGCGCAAAAAGGCATGTCGCCGCTCTTCGCCAATTAATGGTAGACATAGTTTCTCATCCTTTGTCTTCTCAGAATTTGCTGGGTGAGGCTAGCACTTCTGCGGTTGCCCCCTGCGTTGAGGATTTGGATACGGATGAAGATTTAGGAAGCGTGGTTTGTATGCCCCGATTTGAGGATTCTCGTTTTGAGACCTTGCCGTGACCGTATGTGTTATAGCTGTTTGTTTTGTATGTCGTGGCCGTATATGGCTATTGCGGCTTTTATTATAAGTTGACTTAACTTTGTAAGTTTAGTATCTTATTTGTACGGATTCGTGTAGGTCCGTACCATAACACGTTTTTGAGTGCTATGTTTGCTATCTCTGTTTATTACTGGTGTACGTTCGTAATAGATAGTCTTGTGAATACTTGTGGGTTATTCTCCCGGCGCCGGGCTTGCAATACCTCTTACGCGCCTGAGCTAATTTTGAGGTTGCTCAACCTTTATTATACGGGATAATATTTTTGTGGAGCATGGCTCCTTGCATGCATGTTTTAACAATTAATATAACTTTGCAAAGTAAAGATAATTTTAAAATTTAAAACTTGTGAGGGTAGCTAATCCCCACTTTTCATTGAAATTCAAAATATTACAAGATGCGAATAAATACAGATATTGCCCTCCGGAGCATCATGTGCCGGGCGAATTCTTACATTTCATGTATATAACATTTTTTGAGATTACAAATGTTCCATGTCCTCGGCATGTCATTTCCTTTGCGGTCTTTGAGTTTGTAAGCTCCCTTTCCAAGCGACTCTTTAACTTCATATGGTCCCTCCCACTTGGGTCCAAGTTTACCTCCGTCCTTGGCATGACTTGCTTCATTGCTGCGGTAGACCATTTCGCCCGGTTTGAAGCTCGTTCCGCGGACTCTTGAGTTGTAATATTTTTCCATCTTTTTCTTGCTTTTTGCTTCTTGTATGGCTGCTTGCTCCCTTCTTTCTTCTATTAGGTCTAAGTTGATTCCCAAAGCTTCGTTGTTTTTGGCTTGATCCATCTCCGCGGTCCGAAGTGTTGGCATGCCTATCTCCGCCGGGATGACAGCTTCCGTGCCGTATGTTAACGAGAATGGTGTTTCCCCGTTACTTGACTTGATCATTGTACGGTGAGCCCATAGGACATGCGGAAGTTCTTCTATCCAATCTTTGCTTTTTTCCTCAAGCCTTGCCTTTATTCCTTCTCCTAAGCTTCTATTTGCTCTTTCAACTAGACCATTTGCTTGCGGGTGTTTCACAGAGGCGAAGCATTGGCGGATGCACAGTTTCTCACACCAATCTTTAAATGGATTGTCACGGAACTGCTTTCCATTGTCTGATATGATCTCTCCTGGTAGGCCAAATCTGCAGACAATGTTATCCCATACGAACTTCTTCACTTGATTGCCGGTGATGGTTGCGACGGCCTTTGCCTCGATCCATTTGGTGAAATAATCGATGGCAACAATTAAGAATTTGACTTTACCTGGTCCTTCCGGGAAAGGTCCGGCTATGTCTATCCCCCACTTATAAAATGGCCATGGAGACGTGATGGGGGTCAAGTTCTGCTGCGGATTTCTTGGGACGGGACGGTGTATTTGACAGTCATTGCATTCCCTTATCAAGTTCCTTGCATCCATATGCATTGTCGGCCAGTAATATCCTGTTTGGATTACCTTGGCAACCACAGATCTTGGGCCAGAATGCATGCTGCATGACCCCTCATGTATCTCTCTTAGGACATAGTTTGCTTGGAGTGGTCCGACGCACCGGAGCCATGGTCCTAAAAAGGACTTCTTGTACAGGGTTCCATTGATCATGGCATACCTGACCGCTTTCCGACGTACCGCTCTGGCCTTCTTTTTATCCTCCGGAAGGATTTCTTTTGTCAGGTACTCACATATGGGTGTCATCCATGTGTTACCTTCTTCTTCTACTACGTCAAGAATTTCCTTTTCGTTTATGGACTTTTCCTTCAATTCTTCCACGAGCACCTGTTTGTTAAGATGCGCGAAGCTTGTGGATGCGATCTTGCTCAGGGCATCTGCTTTCTTGTTTTCACTTCGTGGTATTTGTTTGATGGAAAATTCCTTGAAGCTTTTTGCGAGTGTTTTTACTTTGTTCAAGTACTGGACCATGCCTGACTCTTTGGCGGTGTAAAAACCGTTAACTTGATTGGCCACCAGTCTTGAGTCAACATTTGCTTGTAAGTTCTTTACACCCATTTGCTCTGCGATCCGGAGACCGGCTATTAGTGCTTCATATTCGGCTTCATTATTAGTGGCCTCGAATCTAAACCTCATGGCATATGTAAATTCTGCCCCTTCCGGATTTATTAGTATTAGTCCCGCCCCGGAGCCGTCTACGCAGGACGAGCCGTCTGTGAACAACGTCCACGGCTCCGGTAGTACTTCCGGTTCTGCCATAAGTTCGTCCGGAGACTCTTCTTCCGGTCGTTCCACAATAAAATCCGCCAATATTTGGCCTTTGATTGCAGTCCTTGGTCTGTATTGGATGTCGTATCCTTCTAATTCGAACTTTCTGTAGGATCGATATTCCTTAATGAAACACTGATATACTGTCAACTATGCGGAATCTAGTTGGCAGTACTTATGAAGAACGAAGTATCTTTATCAATCGTTTGCTTGCATGAGCTAGGCTCAACACCAAACTTTTTCCTAGGAGTATAGTTGACTTCTGGGCCTCGTAGAGTGCGGCTTACAAAATATACTGGTATTTGCCTGCCTTCTCTGGTCCGTCTTCAAGCCGCGATGATAGCTTCTTTCTGCTGCGCCAAGTAGTATATGATTAACTCCCACCCTCATTGGAGCGGTAAGTGTTGGGAGTTCTGCAATAAGCTTTTTCATTTGCTTGAAGGCCTCTTCGGCTTCTGGTGTCCATTGGAAATCGCTCTTTTTTGTGCAGTTTTTCAAGGTTTTGAAAAAAGGTACATGATTTTTTTCTGCTGATTTTGACAAGAATCTGTTTTAAACTTGCTAATTTCTCCAATTTAGCTTCTGCACGTCCTTGATGCATCTCGGAGATGGCAAGCTGAGGACCGCGTCTGCTTTATCTGGACATGCTTTCAACCCGTTGGTGCTTACTTTGTAGCCTAAGAACATTCCTTCCTGCATTCCGAAAGTGCACTTCTTGGGGTTCAATTTCATGTTTATTGCCCCGAAGGGTTTTGATGTGTCTGTTATGTCTCGGTATGATTTTCTTCTTTCGTGTGGCTCTTTATTAACAGGTCAATTCGACATATACCTCCAGGTTACGTCCAATTGCCTTTGGAATGCTTTATCCACTAATCGTTGATTTGACTATGTGGAATCGGCATTTTTTTAGACCGAACGACATTTTAGAATAGCAAAATATTCCTTGGCTTGTTATGAATGCCGTTTTTTCTTCATCCTCTTTTGCCATCTTAATCTGGTGGTACCCCTTGTATGCATCCAAGAAACATTTGAAAGAGTTCCCTCGGAGGGACTCCAACCTTCCAGTTTTTTTCTGGGAATGGATAACAATCTTTGGGGGCATGCATTGTTAAGACTTAGACGTCCACACCACATTCGCAAGTCCGTCTCATTCTTTTGACATTACCGGATTAATAGCCACTGTGATAATGGACCTCCTTCATTATTCCAGCGTCTACTAATTTTTCCACTTCTTCTTGGATTGCCTTATTTCTTTCCGGTGCCTGTCCTTTTTTCTTTTGCCTGACTGGTGAATATCCCTCCCGGATATTCAAGCGGTGTTCCGCGATGTTTCGTGGGACGCCCGTCATATCAGCTGGCTTCCAGGCGAAAATATCCAAGTTTTGTTTGAGCAAGGAACCTAGTTCTTTTCGCCCTTTTTCTGTTAATGTTGATCCTATGGCAACTGTCTGTTCAGGGTACTCCGGGTGAATTGCTATATTTATTTTCTCTTCCTAGTACTGTTGGTTTGCTGGCGGGAGGCTTGGGTGCTAGGCCCGGAGATCATAGACTTCCATAGGAATAACCCCTACCTACTCTGTTAACGTTACCATGCTCCTTCAACGGGAAATTTCAACATTCGTGTGTATTAATTGTATTGGCTGCGGATTTTTCTTATGCCTGCATGCCTATTATGCATTGTGTTGGGATGGGTGACCTGATACATTGAAGTTCATCAAGCGGAGGTGGAGTGGATTCATCACCTATTTTTACATAGCAAGGCTTTCTGGCCACGGCCAAATGGTCTCTCCGCCTGTATCCGATAATGGTGAGTGGTGGACGGCACCATTTGATCCCTTATCTCTTTCGGATTTTTTACGAAGCAATGTTCATACAATACTTCTGAGGATGCTCCACCGTCAATATATACCCTATGCACAAAGTGTCCGCCCATTTCGACTTCGATGATCATCGGGCTCTCCGTCCCGTCTTCTTCACTCAGAGGTGGAAAAGACATTGCCGTCTCCGGAGAGAAGCTCTGGGTAATCCTGGGCTTGGCCACTCTTTCCCATGGTTGGATCATCAGTATAGTCAAAGGTTTATCCTTTCCGGACGCTTCCCCTTTTTTTGGTGCTTTCGGCTTGTCATTCTGTTTTAATTCCTTGATGAATTGTGACAATTTTCCAGCCTTGATCATTTCATCTATTTGTTTTCTCAGCTGCATGCATTCGTTCGTGTTATGTCCTGTATCTGAATGAAATTCGCAGTACTTGCTCGGATCCCTTTTTTCCACCGGAGTTACCATTGGGGGTGGAGCTTTGAACTTTCCTTTTTCCAGAGCGAAAATTTCTTTTGGTGTTTTAGTGAGGAGTGAGAATCTATCTGGCTTACGATCCGGTCTTTGCTTATTTTTGAAGCCTTTCTTGAAAGTCGGTTTGTCCCCTCCCTCTGACGGTTTCCATGATGAAGATGCTTTCTTCCGACCGTGACTGAGTGCAGCAACTTCCCCTTGTAGGAAAGACGTAGTCATTCTATACATTTCGTCCACAGATCTCGGGATTCTTTCATATAGACGCTTGATTAACCCAGGGTGCGTTATTCCGTGCATAAACCCGGAGATTCTCATGCATTCCGGAGCACCTTCTACGTCCAGGACTTCTGCCTTATATCTTTCCATGAAGTCCTCCGTAGATTCTCCGTCTCTTTGCTTGATGTGATGTATCTCCACCGGATCTTTGATGTGCTTTGTTTGCTGAAGATAGTTTTCCCTAAACGCTGTCCTTAGATCTTCATAGCTATCAATCGACTCTTCCCCCCCCCCCCCCCCCCCCCACCTGGTAACTTGTCAACCAAAACTCTGGCATTTTCCCCCCGGTCGAGGGCTTGAGTTTAGACATGTGACACCATGATTGGCATTGGCCTCGAACCTTCTGTTTTTGCGGGCGATTAAAATAACTTTAGGTGATCTTCCGGATCTCCGCTTCCGTCGTATGTTTTGACATGGCTGGGCATCCTAGTCCCTCGGAAGACTAAAGTGCCGGATCCGTAGTGTGAAAGGATTTCTTTCCTCACATGTCCAAGGCTGATAGAGATCATCTTCATAGGTGTTTGATTTCTGCCTTCTTGACTTAGATTTCCAGTGACCTCCTTCACTGTCCTCGCTGTCGCACGAGAAGGTGTTTGCCTTTGTTGACGCCTTCTTGTTTCAACTTCAGTTCTTTTTGCTTGGGGACTTCGCCGACGACTATCAGAACGCGCGGATGTAACTGGCTCCTTTCTTCCCAACCTATTAAACACGCCCCCTTCTTTCCGCGGCCGGGGCTGCGGTGAAGGGGATCTGTTCTTCTTGAGTCTTTTGAATACACTGGCGTGCGGTGATGGGCTTCGGGAATACCTGTCTCCGTGCCTTCTTCTAGGTTCTGTTCGGGCGGTTGGTGTCTTTGATTCAGAGTAGTGCGATTCTTCACGACTTCTTATCTTAATCCCGGATTCTTCGCCATAGATCAGTCGTGCTTTTACCGCGTTGAGTTTGTCTTTCTGCTCTTTTTCTTTTTGCATCTTTTCAGCGATGAGCGGCAAAAGTTGATGATAATTTTTGTCGCACACTTCCCTAAGAATCTCGTCAGACATAGGTTCCTCAAGCCCCTGGGGACCATTCCTTCCCCCTGTGTTCCTCACGGCGGACGTGGGATTGTTTGTGATTTGTTCGTGAGTGCTCATGATGAGTTTTTAGGAAAACGTGGTTGTGTAAGGGTCCCACGGATGGCGCCACTTGTTAGTACAAAATTCGTGTTGGGCTTGGTAGCGTGTCAAGTCTCTTGTCAGGTCGGGCCTTCAAGCGACTTGGATACTGGATCTTGTACTAGAGCAAGAGAAGTGATGATTTTCTGCACAATTAAAAGTAAACCGTTAGCCTTACCGTGGGGACGGACCCCACGATTAGACTCCGGCGTGAGAGTAAGTATTCATTGTCAGAATATGTGTCAGATAGAATAAGAATAATTTGTTTACCTTTTGGGATGTATTGTGACCCCTATTTATAGGTGTCTAGTACTAGGGTTTCCTGGTATTTCGGTTACTTTAGTAATGGCCGGAGTGGGTCCCTTGTCGGGCAAGGGTCCGCGTCAATCGTTTTGAACGGATAAGTGGATCCGCGGACGGATCGTCTACAAGTGGATCCGCGGACGGATCGACTACAAATGGATCCACGGACGGGTCGCTAGGTTCGGGGCCGAAGCCCACACACCATGGCCTGTTATTGATAGGTTTAGCCAAAAAGCCCAAGTGATAATGTGGCCCAAGCCCAGAGGCTTGGTATACCCATTATACGTCATCAGTTATAGGAAATTGAAAGTAATTAAAAATTAGATAGTGATGTGGACATTTATCAAACTGGGTAAGGTGTAATGCATTGTGACTTTGTGAGTGATTTTTGAAAAAAATTAGATGATGATTTCCTTGAAAAATATAATGCATTGTGGATGCCTTGTTCAGAAATGTTTTCAATTCTAATTAGTCTTTAACAAATTACAGCCCAATCCAGGAGAGGTTTCAGTCAAGCAGTTTTATTTATTACTACTAACATTGCTGAACTTTCTTTTTAATGGATTTCAGTTTTTAACTATCTTGTTTTGCAACGTTTTTATTTTAACTGAACATGTTGATTTTAAGCTTTAGATGGACCAAAATTTTGTTTTGTAAGAAAATTCAGAAAAGAGAATTTTGACGTTTGCTGCAAGTGTGATTTTAATATCTGTAATTGTAATTTTAATAATCAAGAGCCATGTCATCGATAGAACAAAGTATTATTAAAAACTTAATGTGCGCGATTAACTAGGCCGGCCATTAGCTGTTGGTACCTGCTCCCGGGACAAGCCAACAAATGCAAACAATCTTTTGTTTAATAAAGTAGTAGTTATATATGTTACTTCCCTGATTAACAAATCTCCTATCTAGTTCTCAATCCATTAATTTTAAAACAAAAATACCTACAATGACTTCTTCAACTCCTCTACAAGTCCCATATACAGAAATAAAATCTGTCACCAACAACTCCCGGAAGGCTCCCTTACATTAGGGGCTTCTTCTCCAGCGGACATCCCCACCCATGTTCCCGTGTCGAGGTACATTCGTCTTGCCATTTTTCTTGATTTTTTTCTGTACCGACTTAACATTATTTGTTGCTAAGTTCCTGCGCTGCGAATGCCCTCCGTGTACAACTACTTCGATATTGTTTGAATTCTAGCTGGGCAAGACGCTTGTTTTACCCACGTCGGGCGTGGGCGGGTCTTCTCAGCCGGAGACGTCGAGGAGTCGACTGACTCGTTCTATGAAGACGGTCCGTCTGATCTGAAGATGCCAAGCGTTGGTATAGTCCCTCGCTGGCATAACCAACGACTCTCTGCTAGATTACGGCTTTCTTGTCGAACGTTGGTTGATCGTGTCGCTCCCCCCGGCTTTTTCTCCACACTCCGCAATATGGATTATGATCAATTGTTTGAGGAGTTTAATGTGGGAGCGGCGCGACAGATATGTCTTGGGTCGGAGGTGAAGGTCATGTAGCAGAACATGAGCTGGAACTTAAGAGAAGCTTCGAGGTAAGTATGGAGCTCGGGGGGTTCTCTTCAAGAAAAGGATGCTGAGATTGCTAGATGAAGTCCTTTGCTGGAGGAGAAGGAGACGAGTCCGCGGGAGGTTTCCTCCGTCTCCTGAATCAGGTTTTTCCGTTTGGCTGCGGATAAATCCCTTTTGAGCGCGGAGGTGTCGGCTCTAAAGAATGTTGTTTCACAGAAGGATACTGACATCTCCCTCCTTGATTCTCGTGCTTCATATCTCAAGTCCGCCCTTAATGACTCTCAAGCTGCCTGTGGTGGGGCCAGGAGCTTGATTTCTTCCTTGGTCCCTCGAAATGATGGCTTGTTCCCTGAGGTATGACTTACCCGTTCTTACGGGGTTTTTTTTTTTTTAAAACTTAACATCCCTTTCTTGCAGGTTTCTACTCTTCATTCCGATTTTCGTGATTTTAAAGAGAAGATGGAAGCCCAGCAGGAAGAACAAGCTCAGGAGTTGTACAATCGTGTAGCCGAACTTGAGGCGCACGTAATGGATGTGTCCGGTCGTTTGAAGGGGGAATTTTACCCTGCTTACCTGACTGCTCTAGCTGGACGAAGATGGTTGCTGACCCACGGGATGGAACTTGCTATGGTTAAATGTTTGAAATCCCCCGAGTACCAAGGAATTTTGGGTCATGCTTTAGGCCGAGCCGTGGATTATGGTATGCAAGAGGGTTTAGCGGCCGGACATGAACATGGAATTGCTGGAACTCCACTTTCCGCCGTCGTGGCATACGATCCTGAGACTGCCAAGAACAACTATTTTGATGCGGTAAGAGCTCTTGAAGAAGCGGATTTTCCCTTGATTCATTTGTTGAAGTCCAAGAAAGGGAAAAAAATTCCGGGTGGATGAGAGTCTTGATTGTTTTTTACTGGACGGACCTTTGGCAAATCTCCCTGAAGCTGCTTATCTTCAGCCGTGCCTCGAGCAACTCTCCGTCCCAATCTATTATGCCGATGTGAATGCTGTTGTTGGGGAGACCTCTTTATCCTTTGCGCTTCTTAACGTTCACAACCGTGCCGAGGGTGCGAGGAAGCATGCCGCAGCTCTTCGTCGGTTAATGGTGGATATAGTTTCTCATCCTTTGTCCTCTCAGAATTTATTGGGTGAAGCTAGCACATCTGCAGTTGCTTTCTGTGTTGATGATTTAGACACGGATGAAGATTTGGGAAGTGTAGTTTGTATGCCCCACCTTGAAGATCCTCGTTTTGAGATTTTGCCGAGACAGACATGGTTTTTATATTTGTATGCCAATGGCCGTATGTGGCCCATGCGGCTTTGTTGTTAAATTGACATTAATTTGTAAAGTTTATTAATATTATATTCCGTACGGGATTCGTGTAGGTCCGACCCATATAACACGCTTTTTGGTGTTATGTTCGCTAACTATGTCTATTACAGGTTACTTCGAAAATAGATAGTCTTATGAATATTTTGGGTTATTCTCCCGGCGTCGGGCTTGCAATACCTCTTACGCGCCTGAGCTAATTTTGAGGTTGCTCAACCTTTATTATACGGGATAATATTTTTGTGGAGCATGGCTCCTTGCATGCATGTTTTAACAATTAATATAACTTTGCAAAGTAAAGATAATTTAAAATTTAAAACTTGTGAGGGTAGCTAATCCCCACTTTTTCATTGAAATTCAAAATATTACAAGATGCGAATAAATACAGATATTGCCCTTCGGAGCATCATGTGCCGGGCGAATTCTTACATTTCATGTATATAACATTTTTTGAGATTACAAATGTTCCATGTCCTCGGCATGTCATTTCCTTTGCGGTCTTTTAGTTTGTAAGCTCCCTTTCCAAGCGACTCTTTAACTTCATATGGTCCCTCCCACTTGGGTCCAAGTTTACCTCCGTCCTTGGCATGACTTGCTTCATTGGTGAGGTAGACCATTTCGCCCGGTTTGAAGCTCGTTCCGCGGACTCTTGAGTTGTAATATTTTTCCATCTTTTTTTTTATTTTTGCTTCTTGTATGGTTGTTTGCTCCCTTCTTTCTTCTATTAGGTCTAAGTTGATTCCCAAAGCTTCGTTGTTACTGGCTTGATCCACCTCCGCGGTCCGAAGTGTTGGCATGCCTATCTCCGCCGGGATGACAGCTTCCGTGCCGTATGTTAACGAGAATGGTGTTTCCCCGTTACTTGACTTGATCATTGTACGGTGAGCCCATAGGACATGCGGAAGTTCTTCTATCCAATCTTTGCTTTTTTCCTCAAGCCGTGCTTTTATTCCTTCTCCTAAGCTTCTATTTGCTCTTTCAACTAGACCATTTGCTTGCGGGTGTTTCACAGAGGCGAAGCATTGGCGGATGCACAGTTTCTCACACCAATCTTTAAATGGATTGTCACGGAACTGCTTTCCATTGTCTGATAAGGATTTCTCTGGTAGGCCAAATCTGCAGACAATGTATCCATACGAACTTCTTCACTTGATTGCCAGTGATGGTTGCGACGGCTTGCCTCGATCCATTTGTGAAAATAATCGATGGCAACAATTAAAAATTTGACTTTACCTGGTCCTTCCGGGAAAGGTCCGGCTATGTCTATCCCCCACTTATAAAATGGCCACGGAGACGTGATGGGGGTCAAGTTCTGCTGCGGATTTTTTAGGACGGGACGGTGTATTTGACAGTCATTGCATTCCCTTATCAAGTTCCTTGCGTCCATGTGCATTGTCGGCCAGTAATATCCTGTTTGGATTACTTTGGCAACCACAGATCTAGGGCGGAATGCATGTTGCATGACCCCTCATGTATCTCTCTTAGGACATAGTTTGCTTGGAGTGGTCCAACGCACCGAAGCCATGGACCCAAAAAGGATTTCTTATACAGGGTTCCGTTGATCATGGCATACGACCGCGTTTCTCGGTGGTACCGCTCTGGCTTCTGTATCCTCCGAAAGGATTTCCTTTGTCAGGTACTCGCATATGGGTGTCATCCATGTGTTACCTTCTTCTTCCACCACGTCAAGAATTTCCTTTTCGTTTATGGACTTTTCCTTCAATTCTTCCACGAGCACCTGTTTGTTAAGATGCGCGAAGCTTGTGGATGCGATCTTGCTCAGGGCATCTGCTTTCTTGTTTTCACTTCGTGGTATTTGTTTGATGGAAAATTCCTTGAAGCTTTTTGCGAGTGTTTTTACTTTGTTTAAGTACTGGACCATGCCTGACTCTTTGGCGGTGTAAAAACCGTTAACTTGATTGGCCACCAGTCTTGAGTCAACATTTGCTTGCAAGTTCTTTACACCCATTTGCTCGCGATCGGAACCGGCTATTAGTGCTTCTATTCGGCCTTCGTTGTTGTGGCCTCCGAATCTAAACCTCATGGCATATGTAAATTCTGCCCCTTCCGGGTTTGTTAGTATCAGACCTGCCCCGGAGCCGTCTACGCAGGACGAGCCGTCTGTGAACAAAGTCCACGGCTCCGGTAGTACCTCTGGTTCTGCCATGAGTTCGTCCGGAGACTCTTCTTCCGGTCGTTCCACAATAAAATCCGCCAATATTTGGCCTTTGATTGCGGTCCTTGGTCTGTATTGGATGTCATATCCTTCTAACTCGAACTCCACTTCAGCCTCTTCCAGATCTTCTCAAACTTGACAACATTGCATTATCGGTTGGAGCTTGTTAATACAACGACCGTGTGGTGCCTGGAAGTATCTTTCAATCGTTTGCTATGCATGAGCAAGGCTAACACAACTTTTCCCATAGGGGTATAGTTGACCGTCCGGGCCTCGTAGAGTGCGGCTTACAAAATATACTATATTTGCCTGCCTCTCTTTCCGTCCTCACGGGGGGGGGAGACCGCGCTGATCGCTTCTTTTGCTGCAGCCAAGTATATGATTAACTCCTCACGTTCCTTGGAGCGATAAGTGTTGGAGTTCTGCAATATAGCTTGTTCATTGCTTGAAGGGCCTCCTTCGGCCTACTGGTGTCCATTGAAAATCGCTCTTTTTTGTGCAGTTTTTCAAGGTTTTGAAAAAAGGTAATGATTTTTCTGCTGATTTTGACAAGAATCTGTTTAAGCTTGCTAATTTTCCATTTAGCTTCTCACGTCCTTGATGCATCTCGGAGCTTGGCAAGCTGAGGACCGCGTCTGCTTTATCTGGACATGCTTTCAACCGTTGGTGCTTACTTTGTAGCCCAAGAACATTCCTTCCTGCATTCCGAAAGTGCACTTCTTGGGGTTCAATTTCATGTTTATTTGCCGAAGGGTTTTGAATGTTTCTGTTATTCCGGATGATTTCTTCTTTCGTGTGGCTCTTTATAACCAGGTCACCGACAATACCGTTCAGGTTACATTTACCCATTTGACCTTTGGAATGCTTTATCCACTAAATCGTTGATATGTGGATCGCGGCTTTTTTAGACCGAACGACATTTTAGAATAGCAAATATTCCTTGGCTTGGTTAGAACGCCGTTTTATTCTCATGCCTCTTTTGCCCATCTTACTCTGTGATACCCCTTGTAATGCATCCCAAGAAACAATTTGAAAAGAGTACCCACAGAGGGACTCCACCTTCCAGTCTATTTCTGGTAATAGATAACAATCTTTGGGGCATGCATTGTTAAGATCTTTGAAGTCCACACACATTCGCCAAGTCCCGTCATGCTTTTTGACCATTACCGGATTAGATAGCCAACTGTGATAATGGACCTCCTTCATTAATTTTCCCCCCCCCATCGTTTTTCCCATACTAATTTTTCCACTTTTTTCCCCCTGTTATTTCCTTGGATTGCCTTATTTCTTTACCGGTGCCTGTCCTTTTTTCTTTTTGGGGCCTGACTGGGGAATATCCCTCCCGGATATTCAAACGGTGGTTCCGCGAATGTTTCGTGGGACCCCGTCATATCAAGGGCTCCAGGGCGAAATATCCAAGTGTTTGTTTAGCAAGGAACCTAGTTCTTTCCCCTTTTTCTGTTAATGTTGATCCTATGGCAACTGCTGTTCAGGGTACTCCGGGTAGAATTGCTAAATTTATTTTCTCATCCAGTACATGGGTTTGACTGCGAGGAGGCTGGGTGCTAGGCCCGGAGATCAAAGCACTTCCATAGGAATAACCCTACTACTCTGTACCGTTTACCATGCCTCCTTCAACGGGAAATTTTCAACTTCCGTGTGCAAATGGATGGCGCGGATTTCTTATGCCTGCCTGCCTATTATTGCATTGTGTTGTTATGGTGACCTGATAACCATGAAGTTCAACCAAAGCGGAGGTGGAGTGTACTCACACCTATTTTTACTAGCATTATCTGGCCCAGCGGCCAAATTGTCTCTCCGCTGAAATAAAAAAATGCCCGATAAGGTGAGTGGTGGCCGGCACCATTTGATCCCTTATCTCTTTGCGGAGTTTTACGAAGCAATGTTCATACAATACTTCTGAGGATGCTCCACCGTCAATATATACCCTATGCACAAAGTGTCCGCCCATTTCGACTTCGATGATCATCGGGCTCTCCGTCCCGTCTTCTTCACTCAAAGGTGGAAAAGACATTGCCGTCTCCGGAGAGAAGCTCTGGGTAATCCTGGGCTTGGCCACTCTTTCCCATGGTTGGATCATCAGTATAGTCAAAGGTTTATCCTTTCCGGACGCTTCCCCTTTTTTTGGTCTTTCGCTTGTCATTCTGGTTTTTTAACTCTTGATGAATTGGTGACAATTTTCCAGCCTTGATCATTTCATCTATTTGTTTTCTCAGCTGCATGCATTCGTTCGTGTTATGTCCTGTATCTGAATGAAATTCGCAGTACTTGCTCGGATCCCTTTTTTCCACCGGAGTTACCATTGGGGGTGGAGCTTTGAACTTTCCTTTTTCCAGAGCGAAAATTTCTTTTGGTGTTTTAGTGAGGAGTGAGAATCTATCTGGCTTACGATCCGGTCTTTGCTTATTTTTGAAGCCTTTCTTGAAAGTCGGTTTGTCCCCTCCCTCTGACGGTTTCCATGATGAAGATGCTTTCTTTCGACCGTGACTGAGTGCAGCGACTTCCCCTTGTAGGAAAGACGTAGTCATTCTATACATTTCGTCCACAGATCTCGGGATTCTTTCATATAGACGCTTGATTAACCCAGGGTGCGTTATTCCGTGCATAAACCCGGAGATTCTCATGCATTCCGGAGCACCTTCTACGTCCAGGACTTCTGCCTTATATCTTTCCATGAAGTCCTCCGTAGATTCTCCGTCTCTTTGCTTGATGTGATGTATCTCCACCGGATCTTTGATGTGCTTTGTTTGCTGAAGATAGTTTTCCCTAAACGCTGTCCTTAGATCTTCATAGCTATCAATCGACTCTTTTGGTAACTTGTCAAACCAAACTCTGGCATTCCCGGTGAGGGTTGAGTTGAACATTGACCATGTCGGCATCTGCCCAACCTCTTTTTTTGCGCCGATTAAACTAATTTAGGTGTATCTTACCGGATCTCCGCTTCCGTCGATGTTTTGACATGGTTGGGCATCCTAGTCCTCGGGAGACTAAAGTGCCGGATCCGTAGTGTGAAAGGATTTCTTTCCTCATATGTCCAAGGCTGATAGAGATCATCTTCATAGGTGTTTGATTTCTGCCTTCTTGACTTAGATTTCCAGTGACCTCCTTCACTGTCCTCACACCCACCCCCCCCCCCCCCTTTCTGAGTTATGGCTAGTCGCACGAGAAGGTGTTTGCCTTTGTTGACGCCTTCTTGTTTCAACTTCAGTTCTTTTTGCTTGGGGACTTCGCCGACGACTATCAGAACGCGCGGATGTAACTGGCTCCTTTCTTCCCAACCTATTAAACACGCCCCCTTCTTTCCGCGGCCGGAGCTGCGGTGAAGGGGATCTGTTCTTCTTGAGTCTTTTGAATACACTGGCGTGCGGTGATGGGCTTCGGGAATACCTGTCTCCGTGCCTTCTTCTAGGTCTGTTCGGGCGTTGGTGTCCTTTAATTCATGGAGTAGTGGCGATTCTTCGACGACTTCATATCTTAATCCCGATTCTTCGGCCATAGATCAGTCGTGCTTTTACCGCGTTGAGTTTGTCTTTTCTGCTCTCTTTTTCTTTTTGCATCTTTTCAGCGATGAGCGGCAAAAGTTGATGATAATTTTTGTCGCACACTTCCCTAAGAATCTCGTCAGACATAGGTTCCTCAAGCCCCTGGGGGCCATTCCTTCCCCCTGTGTTCCTCACGGCGGACGTGGGATTGTTTGTGATTTGTTCATGAGTGCTCATGATGAGTTTTTAGGAAGGAACTTGGTCACGTGGTAAGGGACCCACGGATGGCGCCACTTGTTATACAAAATTCGTGTTGGGCTCTGTAGCTTTGTCAAGATCTCTTGTCAGGTCGGGCCCTTCAAGCGATTTTGATACTGGGATCTTGTACTAGAGCAAGAGAAGTGATTGATTTTCTGCACAATTAAAGTAAACCTGTTTAGCGCTTAGACCGTGGGGGACGGACCCACGATTAGACTCCGGCGTAAGGGTAAGTATTCATATTGTCAGAATATGTGTCAGATAGAATAAGAATATATTTGTTTTACCTTTTGGGATGTATTGAGACCCTATTTATAGTGTCTATACTAGGGTTTTCCCTGGTATTTCGTGGGTTACTTAGTAATGGCGGAGTGGGTCCCTTGACGGGCAGGGTCCGTCGACAATCGTTTGAACGGACGCAGATTTTCTGCGACGATCGGTGCTTATAAGTGGATCCGCGGACGGATCGTCTACAAGTGGATCCGTGGACGGATCGACTACAAATGGATCCGCGGACGGGTCGCTAGGTTCGGGGCCGAAGCCCACACACCATGGCCTGTTATTGATAGGTTTAGCCAAAAAGCCCAAGTGATAATGTGGCCCAAGCCTAGAGGCTTGGTATACCCATTATACGTCATCAGTTATAGGAAATTGAAAGTAATTAAAAATTAGATAGTGATGTGGACATTTATCAAACTGGGTAAGGTGTAATGCATTGTGACTTTGTGAGTGATTTTTGAAAAAAATTAGATGATGATTTCCTTGAAAAATATAATGCATTGTGGATGCCTTGTTCAGAAATGTTTTCAATTCTAATTAGTCTTTAACAAATTACAGCCCAATCCAGGAGAGGTTTCAGTCAAGCAGTTTTATTTATTACTACTAACATTGCTGAACTTTCTTTTTAATGGATTTCAGTTTTTAACTATCTTCAGTTTTAACCGTTTTGCAACGTTTTTATTTTAACTGAACATGTTGATTTTAAGCTTTAGATCAGAAAAGAGAATTTTGACGTTTGCTGCAAGTGGGATTTTAATATCTGTAATTGTAATTTTAATAATCAAGAGCCATGTCATCGATAGAAGAAAGTATTATTAAAAACTTAATGTGCGCGATTAACTAGGCCGGCCATTAGCTGTTGGTACAAACAATCTTTTGTTTAATAAAGTAGTAGTTATATATATGTTACTTCCCTGATTAACAAATCTCCTATCTAGTTCTCAATCCATTAATTTTAAAACAAAAATACCTACAATGACTTCTTCAACTCCTCTACAAGTACCATATACAGAAATAAAATCTGTCACCAACAACTTTTCTGATGAATCTGTCATCGGAGAAGGATTTCTTGGAAAGATTTATGGAGGTGAACTCTCACTATCCGGAGAGGTGATCGATGTTGCTTTTCGGAGGTTAGATCATAGTTTCTGGCTACAAGACATTGCTTTTGACAAGGAGTTTTCAATGCTTTCAAGACTTAGCCATAAAAATTTGGTCTCGAATGTTGGGTTTTGTATTGAAAATGATGAGATAATCATCATTAACAAGCGTGAGGCCCGTGGAAGTCTAAACAGGCATCTAAGCGGCACCACGCTTAACTGGATGAAAAGATTGGAGATAAGTATTGGCGTTGCAAGCGCATTGAGTTACTTGCATAATTATAGTGTCATACATCATAATGTCACCAGCGCTTCAATCTTATTAGATGAAAAATGGGAAGCCAAACTATCTGGCTTTGAATATTCCATGACAATTCCTGCACAAGATCGGGACCTAGCATATGAAAAGCTTGGAATTGGGAACTACAAGTCGGATGTGTTTTCCTTTGGCGTCTTGTTATTTGAAATCTTGTGTGGCAGGGAAGCCTTTATCTCAACCGAGAATAATAAGTTTGAAGCTCCATTGGCCATTTTCCAGTTTGAAGGCAGAAAATTACATGAATTGGTTGATCCGGATCTATTCAAACAAATGGATCCGCAATCATTTAACATCTTTTCTGAAACGGCATATTATTGCTTGAAGGAGCGACGAGCACCAATAAGTATGAATCAAGTCCTCACAACACTTAAAAGAGCATTAAAACTTCAAGAGCAATATGAAAATGATGTGAGGCCATCATACCATACCATCTATTAATGTTTTTTAAATCATTATGTCATAAAAGTTTTCTCATTGTTGCGTTTAATATTTACAGGAACACTCGACAGTTGTACGCAAAGGTCCATCATCCAACAACTTGAAGTTGAAGGTATGTAATTAATTACTAGCATTGCACATGCGTTGTTTAGAGGCCATTAAAAATAAAAAATCTAAAAATTAATAAAAGAGTTAAGTACATTTGTGGTTGTAGCAGATTTCACTTTTGGTCCAAAATTCAAAAAAGTTTTTCTTTTGGTCCGAATTTTAAGCTTCGATTCACTTTTGGTCCAATTTACGTTGACTGTTAGTTTGACCGGTTAAAAAGATGTATAATGACTAAAATACCCTCGTTTTAACACTGAAAATGACTTTTATACCCTCTTTTCATTATTATTATTATTATTATTATTGCATAATATCTTATATACACACCAAGGCTGTCAAACTCGCGAGTTTACACGTAAGATCGTACGATCTTACGTGCCCACCCGATAAAATCGTGTAAGATCGGTGTAGGATCGCATCAGAGGTAGGATCGTAAGTAGGATCGTAAACTCGCACGTAAGATCGTAAGATCGCGTGTCGATACGAGTTTACCAAATTACCAAGTTACTAACTTACTGACTTACATACTTACTAGCCCATTACTTTTTAGGCCCAAAAAAGAACAATACGAGTCCGCTGATTTCAGTAACAAGTATTGACGTTTCATTTCCAGATTTTTTAATCAATAAACCTAATTATCTACTTTCCCCAAATTGAAATTATATGAAACAAATTAGGGTTCTTCTTCTCATGTTCTAGTTACCTGAAGCAAAAAGTTTCATACAGGTAATTGTTGTTTCTTCTTTTACCTTTTCATAGTTTTAACTATTAACCTTTAAGTTTTAATTTAGATAGCTTAATTGTAGTGATACTAGTGATGTACTTTGTTTTGAGACGTTTATTACGCATGTTATGTAATTTTATTCCGCTAAATCGTAAATGTGACAATTGAAACTTGACTTTTTTGTGTTTTACTTTTTTCTTTGGTATTTTAAATTTGAACTTTGACATTTTCAAGAGGATATTATATATATTTATCTTTGATGTTGAGTAGAAATAAAAATAGTTTGACTTGTTTATCCATTGCTTATGGAACATGATAAATTGGTAGGATCTTACGATCTCGATCTTGCAAAGACAAAAACGATCCCAGGTGATATCGCGATCTTGACAGCCTTGATATACACATATACCAATCTACATCAAACGCACACCTCTTTATTTCCAGTTACACTCACACCACACTTTTCTTATTGTGAATCTGTCACAAACCTTATACTCAAAACAAAGACACGCCCCTTTCTTTGCCTATCACATTCACACGACACAACACAGTCTCAAACTTGTCTCCTTGTTAAGATTTTTGATTAAAGAGCCAAGGTAGGTTTATTGTTTCTTGTTTTCGTTTGTCTTTGATATACCGACTGAAAAGAAACGGATGATGTAAAGATTCGTTTTGTTCTTTCTTTGTATGTTCGAATATTTGGATTAAGATCGAAACACCCAATTGGATCAATTACAAAAACCCCAATTCAAGATTAATCTAAGCCACACAAGAAACTTATACACAAACAAGATTAATCTAAGCCTCACGGAAAGTTATATCTGCAACCCCCAAAATCTGAAATCATATACAAAGACCCAATTGACCGGTTCTTAACACATACGAATAACTGATACACACTCGTTATCTTAAATCTATTTTCAAGTCCTCGTGGTTGTTTCACATACAACAACACATGGTATTTTGTTTCATACCTGATCGTGAGAGACAACCAGAATATTACCAAGTAACTCATGAATAGCGGTTGTCTTCAAAACATACAAAACTAGATCTTGTAAATATCACATCTACAGATCTGATCCGTGAGATAAATGAAGGAATAGGGGTGGTCGTGTTTTAATAATGGCGGATCATCATTATGTACGTGGTGGTTGTCTTGTTTCTTTTTGGATGAGAGACAAACATTTTTTTTCTTGTGTTTAATGAATGACGGTTTAGGTTAGGAAGAGAAAAATGATACTGTAAAAGTATAAATTTAGACTAGTTGGGTTACACATGCGATATTGGGGCGGAATAAAAAATTTACTAATCAACTCTTTACGGCTTTTCTACTCCGCTCTTTTTAATATCGTTTCACAACACTTTTAATCTGTATTGTTCGTTGTATGTGGTTCGTTTGGGTTTCCTCGCCACCACTCATATTAACATCATCATTCTCGCATGTAAAAAGAGACAAACACAATCTCGAAGTATATAATTTTAACATATCAAGTTTATATTTAATTAAGGTTAAAGTTGTAAAAAATATAAATCAACATAAAATAAATCTATTAAAAATGTAAAAAACAAAAAAATTATAAAATATAACAAAATGTATGTTGAATTAAAGAGTACAAAATTTTAAAAAATATGGTGAAATTAGATCATAATAAAATTAAATTGATAAAAAGATATTTCAATTTGAAAATAAAGGTGATTTTTTAATCAAGAGGTGACACATGTCAATTTTTGATATGATTCTCAAAAATGAGATGGATGGTCAAGATATAACCTTTATCTTAATTTTTAATGGGTACACATTATTTATGCTTTATATAATAGTATAGATAATATCTCTTTTGTTATTATTGGTTTTTGTTGTATTTTAATTGTTAATTTCCACATGGCTTCAAAAACTATTGGTGCTTATAGTTTTCTATTTGGGAGAATTACATATATATCCCTATTTTGCAAAGAAATTACATATATATCCAAACAAAACTTTTAAAAATTTACATATTTGTCTATTTTTTGCTTCAAAATTAACTATATATCCCCTCTTTTTAAAAAAGTTGGTGAAAATTTTAAAAAAATTCCACAAGATAGTGAGGTTAGTGCATAAAAAAGTTGTGAAGAAAGTTTTTCTAAAAGTGGATAGTTTTGCCGAAACAAATTGTTAAAAAAATGTTTGTGCATTAAATCACTTTTTTGTGCATTAAAAATTCGTTTTCGTACCAAACTTCTTTATTTTTCATCGAAATTATTTAAGCGCATCATGTATTATAAACAAGTTATAAATTTTGTGAATCAATAAAATTTTTATAAAGGAAGTTTTTCTAATTTTGAGTTTTTATATTTTTTTTAATGCACACAAAACGAAATTTTGATGCACAAAAAATTATTAATGCCTAAAATTTTTAACTTGTTATAGTATGATGTGCAATAAAATTTTGATGTAAAAAGTCAAAAGAAGTTGGGTACAAAAACGATTTTTTGATGTACAAAAAAAGATTTATTGCACAAACGTTTTTTACATAATATTTTTCTCAAAACTATCCACTTTTAAGAAAAAAAAATTCACAACTTTTTATGCATCAACATACACGATATTGTGATTTTTTTAGGAATTTTCGAGAATTTTAAAAAAGAATGATATATGCGTAATTTTGAAACAAAACGAGGGATATATATGTAAAAAATAAGTTAGTTTGGATATATATGTAATTTCTCTGCAAATTAGGGATATATATGTAATTCTCCCTTTCTATTTTAAAAGCGTTCACCACATGAACATATATAGTAGATATATATATATATATTAATATATATATATATATATATATATATATATATTATATATATATATATATATATATATATATATATATATATATATATATATATATTATCCCAATATATATGTGATTCAAACACAACAAGTAACAATCCTAAACCATTGGATGATACACGAAATTGCTAGAAAGAAAGATAGAAAAGAAAAGAAAGAAAGTTAGATTAGGAAAAGATGGTGAGTTATAAGTTGAGGGAAAAATGCAACTAACAAAATGTAACCAACACCCACACTTCACCAAGTGTGGGAGTATTTATACCCTAAGTCCAACATGGGCTTGTGGGCTTTCTTTCTTGGGCCGGGCTTGGCTTAACTTGGGCTTCTAGCCCGAAACACATACAATATTAGATTACAATCTAAGCCCGATAATACCCGACTAGCCTATTACATTACAAGACTTCCTAGACCGATAACATTCTTGTTTGACTTAATATAATTAAGGCTAACAATCTCCTCCAATGTTGAGGTCTTCTTAGATCTTCCCAACGTTGACGTTCTTGATGGAGGTTATCTTGACTTTGCTTGACTTTATCTTCACCAGTGTTGAAGATATAACGTTTGAGCTTTTCTTTCTTTGGTATTGTCTTTGTCTTTTCTTGTATGTAATGGCTTGGTTCCATTATGCTCAGTGATCTTGATCTTGAGCCTTTGTCTTTTGCCTTTTGAGTGCTTGATATCTTTATCATGCATCATATCCTTGACTTGAATCATCTTGATTTGACTTTCTTGATCATTTTGTGTTCTTGACCAACATACTCATTCTGATTACATTCTTGTTTGTCTTATATAAACATAAGGCTAACAATCTTCCTCTATTGACGATTCTTTATTTGACATTTAGGACCTTTAATGATGAGGAAGTATGCTGAATGATTGACGTTTAAGGCTTGATTATGAGTATGTGGTAATGGATCCGACTTTGCTGGAACGAGGCTGCAACATCGACGTTTGTACCTGCATAAGAATGTTAGTGATAAACAACAGATATGGACGAGATGTCTTTGTCATTCGTCGATTTTAGGTTGCAATAACCACCGGTTCCCCGTTTTATAGTATAAATACTATACATGTGATCAGGTAGATTCAAAGAATCTCCTTGACAGGGTTTCCAGCTCAAAGCGTAAGATCCTCTAACACAAATGTATTATATTCACCATGCTTGCTTGTTCTCATTACCAGAACGTCTCAAAGAAGACAACACAGTAAGAGTGAATCAGATAGTTACTATCTTTCTGATTAAGTCGTCAATTCATTTACTGGACCAAAATCGATATCCAGTTAGCACGAGCTTGATTCATATAGAATCTTGCAAGTCACCTACCGCAGAGCTGTTTGATGTTGACTCTGGAAGGATTTTCATTCGTCACTGTGAATACTAAAGAGTATCACTCTTAATGTTCTGGCAAGATCTCAAGGATAATGCGTATGACTCTTATTACAGCTTGTTGTTTAATGATGAACAACAATTGTTATACATGGATTGTGTCCTAATGAGATTTATATTGATCTCTTCTTGGCTCTAAACTCGATTTGTGCACTTTGGTTTTGTAATCAGAGGCTGGAGCAGACTGCCACCTTTCAATATCAACAATCTCCGAGTGAGATGTCGATAGATAACGTGTGTATCTCCGTGACAAATGAGACAAGTTTCTTTTGAGAGAAACTCGAATGGCTAGGAAGGGTTGTGTAGTGCGTCACTGGGTCCATGACGTCTATCTTCAATACCAGCAATCATCTTGTGATTCTGATAGATTATGTATTGACCCGGTTTCTGCCTAAAGTTGTGTGGAGGACTTCTTTCTTTTCACCCTTTATCCATACATTTCTTTTTCATTCTTCAACCCCTTCAATGCTTACCAAGACGTCATCACTAACACCTTATTGTGATTGTTCTAGTGTTAGTTCAATCTTAGTCGGCATTTTCCCGATTCTATTCTTCTCCGAATCATACCTAAGGAATTCTGTATTCTATCTATGGATGTCCATGGGTGATCCCTCCAGTTCTGGGTGGGTCATCGGTTCTTCTACTACCCTTAACCACCTTATTGAACTTATTGACGTACGTCGAGATTGTAGATTAATTGGTTGTTTGGTATTAGAGGATCGAACCATAAAAACATTTTAGACTATTTTTGAAATACTCCCTACACTTGTGCTCCGAGATTCGAAATTGTTTTGCACTGATTGAGAGTTGCACCTTAGTAGTCTTTATGATCACATTGTTCTATATCACATTTTAATCACATTTTCTCCCTTTATTTTAAATATTAAATCTTTTAGTATTAGAAATAGCAATTGATTAAAATTTGATGACATGAAAATTTCCATGGGGAGAAATATTATACATAACATGATGTGTGGAACATGGAGTATTAAACACACAATTTTGAAAGATATCACTTGATAAGCAAATGATTTGACATTTAAGGTTTTCTTGAAAAATTGTGTTCAACGATTTTAAAAACCTGATAGAAGACTTCTCTTCTATTTGTAGAGTAAGCGCACTGAAGCGTACACTTCCCTATCACGTTCGGTCCGGGTTGCAATCTGAATTGATTACAAGCCATTGTCATGAGCTCAAAACTTTTGAATGTTTTGTTTAGGAGCCCAAGACCCGAGAAATTTGACTTTCTCGTTGATAGGATAAGTTATCTAAAAGGATAAACTTTCCTTGCATTGAGGTCCGAGTTATGCACTGAAATGTACATAAGTCATCAAGAAAAATTAGAAATGACATGTTTTAAAAACTTTTGAACTCTTGCTCGAACTTCATTTACACACACGTGTCAATGTTAATCGACATTTCTAAGCACGTAAATGTTATCGATTCCAAGAGACATGTCGAGAAGATTCTTTTTGGTATTTTTGAAATTTTTTGATTTTATATTTAGTTTTTCTAGATTTTATATTTTTCTATTTTCTTTTTTGTTGGTTTTATATTTTTGTATTTTGTTTTTCAAAAATATCTATAAATCAAAAATAAAGTGAAAAATCAAAAATATTTACAGAGTCGATGTTTGATAGATCAAGCAGATTCATTTGTCAGAACCTCCAGTTCTGCTGGAGTCAAACATCTCATACCGAGTCGTCTGACGAGATACTTAAACCTATCCTCGGATAAGGCTTTAGTAAACACGTCAGCTAACTGGTATTCAGTTCCGACAAAAAATAATTCAACAATATCCTTTTCAACCTGTTCTTTGATGAAGTGATATCTGACATCAATGTGCTTGTATGGGAATGCTGGACTGGATTGCGCGAGATGGCTATGGCTGCCTTTGGTCACGGGGGGGTTTGGGGGGAAAAAAAAAAACTTGAGCACAGCACGCAGATAAAGACACATACTCGGCTTCTATTGTTGACATGGAAGTACAGTCCTGCTTTTTGGATGACCAGCTGACCAACTTATCAGCTCCTAGAAATTGTATGCTCCAGATGTGCTCTTTCTTGAATCTAGACAACCAGTGTGATCCGAATCTGAAAAAGCTGTTAGTTCGAAACCGGTTTCCTTCGGATACCATAGACCCATGTTAATGGTATTCTTTAGGTACCGAAAGATCCGTTTAACCGCAGTGATATGTTTTTCAGTCGGCCGCGCTTGATAGCGAGCACAATAACAGGTTGCATGAACAATATCTGGTCTACTAGTTGTTAGGTACATGAGTGCTACTACCATAACGATGATATTTCGTTTGGTCAACGGAGTGCCACTCACGTCATAGCATCAAGGTTTTTAGTACCATTGGTGTACAAATGCTATCACACGAGGTCATACCATGCTTTAAAAGTATCTCTTGAGCATACTTAGCCTGGTTTATGAAGATACCACGTGGGGATTGGTGGATCTGAATTCCTAAGAAGAATTTCAGCTCCCCCGTCATAGACATTACAAATTTGTTGTGCATTAAATTTTCAAATCGTTTTGAAAGTTTTGGGTTCGTAGAACCAAAAATAATATCATCAACATAAATTTGCACAAGCAATATGTCTTCCCCATATTTAGTTATGAACATAGTTGGATCAATAGAACCTTTGAGATCCTTTGGATACCAGGAAGTTGAGAGAGTTATCGTACCACGCCCTTGGAGCTTGCTTGAGTCCATATAATGCCTTTGTGAGACGATAGACTTTATCAGGATGATGTGGGTCGATGAATCCTTCTGGCTGATTGACGTACACTTCTTCCTTCAGAGGACCGTTAAGAAACGCAGTTTTGACGTCCATCTGGCAGATAGGAAATGACTTGTGTGCTGGCATTACGCAATGAAATGCTGACTGCTTCAATCTAGCAAACTGGAGCAAATGGACTCTTCCGAAGTCGTTCTCTTCCTGTTGGTTGTATCCTTTAGCAACACAACACGAGCTTTGTTGCGAATCACAGTCTGTTCCTCATTACGTTTGTTTTTCTATAGCCACTTCAGGTTAATGACATTATTGCATAGTGGTCTATCGACTAGTTCTCATACATCGAGTCGATCAAACTGATGAAGTTCTTCCTGCATTACCTCAATCTATGCAGAATCAGCCATGGCTTCTTTGATGTTCTTAGGTTCGGTTCGACTCACGGTGAGTGCGAACATGCACATCTCGCCATCTGTTTCTAGCTGCTTGCGTGTTCTGATTGATTGAGAAGGATTTCCAATGACTTGTTCTAATGGATGGTCTTTTGTCCAACGATGTTCAGAGGGATGTTGTTGATAGAATGTATGCATGTTAGACGAATCTTCATATCGAGAAGATGTCTCCCCTTGATTAAGTACCAGTGTACTAAAGCGTTGACATACACTCGTCGTCTTCAACTTGCACATTCTCATCTTGAGATTCTGCTTGATTAATGTTCTCAGTGGGAGTGACAGGTGGTATGTGAATTGGTGCTTGACTTGCAGGTGCAGGTGTTATAGGAATGTTTAATGGTGGTGAATCTGCAACAACAGTTGTTGAAGTAGATGGAGTTGTGTCTTGTTGTTGTTTTATCTCTTGCATCAGCAGCAGGTACAGCGGAAGACTTGGACACAACTGGGGATGATCCATTGAATAATTCTTCAAACATCGGACTAAATAGCAAATCCAATTCATTTGACGTTGTTCCTGTCTCAACTGCCTGAGGAACATTTTCTTTACTTTGTGGAACGGGACTTAAACTGTCTTGTTCAAGTGCCATTGTCGGATATTGTGGAACGGGATCAGAACTGATTTGATCTGACGCCATTATCTGACATTGTGGTGCGAGGCCTGAGCTGTTGTGACCAGACGTCATTGTCTGACATTGTGGTGCGAGGCCTGAGCTGTTGTGATCAGACGTCATTGACTGCAATTCGTCAAAGTTTACATGAATTGTTTCAACTAGCACTCTTGTTCTCTTGTTGAATACCCTGTAAGCTCTTGACTGAGTAGAATACCCTACAAAGATACATGCATCACCTTTTTCTTTCATTTTGTCAAGATTCTCTCCATCTCTGACGATGTAACATAATGACCCGAAGATGTGAAAGAATTTAACAGACGGTTTTCGGCCATTGATGATGTGGTAAGGTGTTTTCTCATGTCGAGGTATTACTAGTGAACGGTTCTGAGTGAAACACGCTGTTGCAATTGCTTCAGCTCAAAAGAATAATGGAACATTAGCGCCGCTTAGCATTGTTCGAGCAGCCTCAACAAGAGTACTGTTCCGTCTTTCGACAACTCCGTTTTGTTCAGGTGTCCGAGCAGTTGACGTTTGGTTTCGATGTATCTCTTAATTCTGGATTTCCACTGAACGTAGTTACCCGGTGCTAACATTGGTGGACGGTCTTTACCTCCTGCTTCGATGATAGCATTAAGAAGTGCATTTGATGTTTGAGTTTGCAAATAAAGTAGTAGTTATATATATGTTACTTCCCTGATTAACAAATCTCCTATCTAGTTCTCAATCCATTAATTTTAAAACAAAAATACCTACAATGACTTCTTCAACTCCTCTACAAGTACCATATACAGAAATAAAATCTGTCACCAACAACTTTTCTGATGAATCTGTCATCGGAGAAGGATTTCTTGGAAAGATTTATGGAGGTGAACTCTCACTATCCGGAGAGGTGATCGATGTTGCTTTTCGGAGGTTAGATCATAGTTTCTGGCTACAAGACATTGCTTTTGACAAGGAGTTTTCAATGCTTTCAAGACTTAGCCATAAAAATTTGGTCTCGAATGTTGGGTTTTGTATTGAAATGGAAGCTAAATCATCATTAAACGAAGCGTGAGGCCCGTGGAAGTCTAAACAGGCATCTAAGCGGCACCACGCTTAACTGGATGAAAAGATTGGAGATAAGTATTGGCGTTGCAAGCGCATTGAGTTACTTGCATAATTATAGTGTCATACATCATAATGTCACCAGACGATTCAATCTTATTAGGATGAAAAATGGGAAGCCTACTATCTGGCTTTGAATTATTCCATGCAATTCTGCCAAAGATCGGGATCCTTGCATATGAAAAGCTTTGGAATTGGGAATACAAGTGGTATGTTGTTTTTCCTTTGGTCGTCTTGTTATTTTGAATTTTGTGTGGCATGAAGCCTTTATCTCAACGAGAAAATAAGGTTGAAGCTCCCATTGGCCATTTTTCCAGTTTGAAGGCAGAAAGGAAATTTACATGAATTGGTTGATTACAGGAGCTATTCAAACAAATGGTATCCGAATTATTTAAACATCTTTTCTGAAACGGCATATTATTGGCTTGAAGGAGCGTGACTACGGAAAGCAAACAATAGTTGAATCAAGTCCTCACAACACTTAAAAGAGCATTAAAACTTCAAGAGCAATATGAAAATGATGTGAGGCCATCATACCATACCATCTATTAATGTTTTTTAAATCATTATGTCATAAAAGTTTTCTCATTGTTGCGTTTAATATTTACAGGAACACTCGACAGTTGTACGCAGAGGTCCATCATCCAACAACTTGAAGTTGAAGGTATGTAATTAATTACTAGCATTGCACATGCGTTGTTTAGAGGCCATTAAAAATAAAAAATCTAAAAATTAATAAAAGAGTTAAGTACATTTGTGGTTGTAGCAGATTTCACTTTTTGTCCAAAATCAAAAAAGTTTTGCTTTTGGTCCGATTATACGCTGTCGATTCCTTTTCTTGGATCTCCATTTACGTTGACTGTTAGTTTTGATCGGTTTAAATAGATGTATTAATGACTAAAAATACCCTCGTTTTAAACACTGGAAATTGACTTTAATACCCTCTTTTCATTACTTATTATTATTATTATTATTGCATAATTCTTATTACACACCAAGGCTGTCAAACTTCGCGAGTTTACACGTAAGTTCGTAACGATCTTAACGTGCCACCGATTAAAATCGTGTAAGATCGGTGTTGGATCTGCATCAGAGGAGATTAGGATCGTAAAGTAGAATGTAACTCGCACGTTAAGATCGTAAGATCTGCGTGTCGATACGAGTTTACCAATATTACCAAAGTTACTAACTTACTGATTAATACTTAATAGGCCCATTACTTTTTAGGCCCAAAATAGAATAATACGAGTCCGCTGATTTCAGTAACAAGTATTGACGTTTCATTTCCAGATTTTTTAATCAATAAACCTAATTATCTACTTTCCCCAAATTGAAATTATATGAAACAAATTAGGGTTCTTCTTCTCATGTTCTAGTTACCTGAAGCAAAAAGTTTCATACAGGTAATTATTGTTTCTTCTTTTACCTTTTCATAGTTTTAACTATTAACCTTTAAGTTTTAATTTAGATAGCTTAATTGTAGTGATACTAGTGATGTACTTTGTTTTAAGATGTTTATTACGCATGTTATGTAATTTTATTCCGCTAAATCGTAAATGTAACAATTAAAACTTGACTTTTTGTGTTTTACTTTTTTCTTTGGTGTTTTAAATTTGAACTTTGACATTTTCAAGAGGATATTATATATATTTATCTTTGATGTTGAGTAGAAATAAAAATAGTTTGACTTGTTTATCTGTTGCTTATAGAACATGATAAATTGGTAGGATCTTACGATCTCGATCTTGCAAAGACAAAAAACCGATCCAAAGTGAATATGCGATCTTGCGCCTTGATATTCACATATACCAATCTAAAATCAAACGACACACTCTCTTTATTTCCAGTTACACTCACACCACACTTTTCTTATTGTGAATCTGTCACAAACCTTATACTCAAAACAAAGACACGCCCCTTTCTTTGCCTATCACATTCACACGACACAACACAGTCTCAAACTTGTCTCCTTGTTAAGATTTTTGATTAAAGAGCCAAGGTAGGTTTATTGTTTCTTGTTTTCGTTTGTCTTTGATATACCGACTGAAAGAACGGATGAATGATGTAAAGATTCGTTTTGTTCTTTCTTTGTATGTTCGAATATTTGGATTAAGATCGAAACACCCAATTGGATCAATTACAAAAACCCCAATTCAAGATTAATCTAAGCCACACAAGAAACTTATACACAAACAAGATTAATCTAAGCCTCACGGAAAGTTATATCTGCAACCCCCAAAATCTGAAATCATATACAAAGACCCAATTGACCGGTTCTTAACACATACGAATAACTGATACACACTCGTTATCTTAAATCTATTTTCAAGTCCTCGTGGTTGTTTCACATACAACAACACATGGTATTTTGTTTCATACCTGATCGTGAGAGACAACCAGAATATTACCAAGTAACTCATGAATAGCGGTTGTCTTCAAAACATACAAAACTAGATCTTGTAAATATCACATCTACAGATCTGATCCGTGAGATAAATGAAGGAATAGGGGTGGTCGTGTTTTAATAATGGCGGATCATCATTATGTACGTGGTGGTTGTGTTGTTTTTTTTTGGATGAGAGACAAACATTTTTTTTCTTGTGTTTAATGAATGACGGTTTAGGTTAGGAAGAGAAAAATGATACTGTAAAAGTATAAATGTTAGACTAGTTGGTTACCCGCGCATAGCGGCGGTAATAAAAAATTTACTAACTCAACTCTTTACGTAATTTTCTACCCGCTTAATAATTTCGTTTCACAACACTTTAAATGTATGTGTTCGTTGTATGTGTTCGTTTGGGTTTCCCGCAACACCATATTAACATCATCATTCTCGCATGTAAAGAGACAACACACTCTCCGAAAGTATATAATTTTAACATATCAAGTTTATATTTAATTAAGGTTAAAGTTGTAAAAAATATAAATCAACATAAAATAAATCTATTAAAAATGTAAAAAACAAAAAAATTATAAAAATATAACAAAATGTATATTGAATTAAAGAGCACAAAATTTTAAAAAATATAGTGAAATTAGATCATAATAAAATTAAATTGATAAAAAGATATTTCAATTTGAAAATAAAGGTGATTTTTTAATCAAAATGTGACACATGTCACTTTTTGATTTGATTTCAAAAAATGAGATGGATGGTCAAGATTACACCTCCTTATCTTAATTTTTAATGGGTCACACATTATAAATGCTTTATATAATAGTATAGATAATACTCTCTTTTGTTATTAGTGGTTTTTGTTTTATTTAATTGTCTAATTTCCACATGGCTTACAACTATTGGTGCTTATAGTTTTCTATTTGGGAGAATTACATATATATCCCTATTTTGCAAAGAAATTACATATATATCCAAACAAACTTAAAAATTACATATATGTCTATTTTTTGCTTCAAAATTACATATATATCCCTCTTTTTAAAAAAGTTGGTGAAAATTTTTAAAAAAATTCCACAAGATCGTGTATGTTAGTACATAAAAAAGTTATGAAGGAAGTTTTTCTAAAAGTGAATAGTTTTGCCGAAACAAATTGTTAAAAAAATGTTTGTGCATTAAATCACTTTTTTGTGCATTAAAAATTCGTTTTCGTACCAAACTTCTTTATTTTCATCGAAATTATTAATGCGCCTTCATAGTATTATAAACATGTATAAAGTTTTGTATGAATCAATTAAAATTTTTTATAAGGAAGTTTTCTAATTTTGAGTTTTTATATTTTTTAATGCACACAAAACGAAATTTTGATGCACAAAAAAATCTATTAATGCCTTAAAAATTTTAACTTGTTATAGTATGATGTGCAATAAAATTTTGATGTAAAAGTCAAAAGAAGTTGGGTAACAAAAACCGTTTTTTTGTGTACAATAAAAGATTTTTGCACAAACGTTTTTTACATAATATTTTTTCTCAAAACTATCCACTTTTAGAAAAAAAATTCCAACTTTTTATGCATCAAACTTACAACGATATTGTGAATTTTTTTTAGAAATTTTCGAGAATTTTAAAAAAGAAGGATATATGCGTAATTTTGAAACAAAACGAGGGATATATATGTAAAAAATAAGTTTGTTTGGATATATATGTAATTTCTCTACAAATTAGGGATATATATGTAATTCTCCCTTTCTATTTTAAAAGCGCTTCAACACTGATGAACATATATTTATATATATTATAGTATATATAAATTATATATATATATATATATATTATAATATATATATATTTATATATATATATAGTATATTATCCCAATATATTGTGATTCAAACACAAACAGTAAACAATCCTAAACACTTGGTGATACACGAAATTGCTAGAAGAAAGATAGAAAAGAAAAGATAGAAAGTTCGATTAGAAAAGATGGTGGAGTTATAAGTTGAGGAAAAATGCATCCTAACAAAATGTAACCAACACCCACACTTCACCAAGTGTGGGAGTATTTATACCCTAAGTCCAACATGGGCTTGTGGGCTTTCTTTCTTGGGCCGAGCTTGGCTTAACTTAGGCTTTGAGCCCGAAACACATACAATATTAGATTACAATCCAAGCCCGTCAATACCCGACTAGCCTATTACATTACAAGACTTCCTAGACCGATAACATTCTTGTTTGACTTAATATAATTAAGGCTAACAGTCTCCCCCAATGTTGAGGTCTTGTTTGATCTCCCCAACGTTGACGTTCTTGATGGAGGTTATCTTGACTTTGCTTGACTTTATCTTCACCAGTGTTGAAGATATGACGTTTGAGCTTTTCTTTCTTTGGTCTTGTCTTTGTCTTTTCTTGTATGTAATGGCTTTGTTCCTTCATGCTCAGTGATCTTGATCTTGAGCCTTTGTCTTTTTACTTTGAGTGCTTCATATCTTTATCATGCATCATATCCTTGACTTGAATCATCTTGATTTGACTTTCTTGATCATCTTGTGCTCTTGACCAACATACTCATTCTGATTACATTCTTGTTTGTCTTATATAAACATAAGGCTAACAATCTTCCTCTATTGACGATTCTTTATTTGACGTTTAGGACCTTTAATGATGAGGAAGTATACTGAATGATTTACGTTTAAGGCTTGATTATGAGTATGTGGTAATGAATCCGACTTTGCTGGAACGAGGCTGCAACATCGACGTTTGTACCTGCATAAGAATGTTAGTGATAAACAGCAGATATGGACGAGATGTCTTTGTCATTCGTCGATTTTAGGTTGCAATAACCACCGGTTCCCCGTTTTATAGTATAAATACTATACGTGTGATCAGGTAGATTCAAAGAATCTCCTTGACAGGGTTTCCAGCTCAAAGCGTAAGATCCTCTAACACAAATGTATTAGATTCACCATGCTTGCTTGTTCTCATTACCAGAACGTCTCAAAGAAGACAACACAGTAAGAGTGAATCAGATAGTTACTATCTTTCTGATTAAGTCGTCAATTCATTTACTGGACCAAAATCGATATCCAGTTAGCACAAGCTTGATTCATATAGAATCTTGCAAGTCACCTACCGCAGAGCTGTTTGATGTTGACTCTGGAAGGATTTCCATTCGTCACTGTGAATACTAAAGAGTATCACTTTGAATGTTCTGGCAAGATCTCAAGGATAATGCGTAGGACTCTTGTTACAGCTTGTTGTTTAATGGTGAACAAAAATTGTTATACATGGATTGTGTCCTAATGAGATTTATATTGATCTCTTCTTAGCTCTGGACTCAATTTGTGCACTTTGGTTTTAGTAATCGGAGGCTGGAGCAGACTGCCACCTTTCAATATCAACAATCTCGGAGTGAGATGTCAATAGATAACGTGTGTATCTCCGTGACAAATGAGACAAGTTTCTTTTGAGAGAAACTCGAATGGCTGGGAAGGGTTGTGCAGTGCGTCACTGGGTCCATGACGTCTATCTTCAATACCAGCAATCATCTTGTGATTCTGATAGATTATGTATTGACCCGGTTTCTGCCTAAAGTTGTGTGGAGGGCTTCTTTCTTTTCACCCTTTATCCATACATTTCTTTTTCATTCTTCAACCCCTTCAATGCTTACCAAGACGTCATCACTAACACCTTATTGTGATTGTTCTAGTGTTAGTTCAATCTTAGTTGCCATTTTTCCCGATTCTCATTCTTCTCCAAATCATACCTAAGGACTTCTAATTCTATCTATGGAATGTCCATGGGTAGATCCCTCCGGTTCTGGTTGGATCATAGGACTTATACCTAACCTTAACCACCTTATGACTTCATTGACGTCGTGAGATTAATTGGTTGTTGGGTATAGAGATCGAACCATAAAACCATTTTAAGACATTTTGAAATACTCCCCCTACACATGTGCTCGAGATTCGAAATTGTTTTGCACATGAATGAAAGAGTTGCACTTAGAGTCTTTAAAGATCACATTGTTCTATATCACATTTTAATCACATTTTCTCCCTTTATTTTAAATATTAAATCTTTTAGTATTAGAAATAGCAATTGATTAAAATTTGATGACATGAAAATTTCCATGGGGAGAAATATTATACATAACATGATGTGTGGAACATGGAGTATTAAACACACAATTTTGAAAGATATCACTTGATAAGCAAATGATTTGACATTTAAGGTTTTCTTGAAAAATTGTGTTCAACGATTTTAAAAACCTGATAGAAGACTTCTCTTCTATTTGTAGAGTAAGCGCACTGAAGGTACAACTTCCCTATTCACGTTCTCGGTCCGGGGTTGCTATTGAATTGTTTACAAGCCTATGTCATGAGCTAAAAACTTTTGATGTTTTGTTTTAGTGAGCCCAAGACCGAGAAATTGACTTTCTCGTTGATAGGATAAGATTATCTAAGGGATAATCTTTCCTTGCATTGAGGTCCCGAGTTATGCACTGAAATGCTACATAAGTTCATCAGAAAAATTAGAAATGACCTGTTTTAAAAACTTTTGACTACTAGCTCGAAACTTCAATTTACACACACGTGTCAATGTTAATCGACATTTCTAAGCACGTAAATGTTATCGATTCCAAGAGACATGTCGAGAAGATTCTTTTTGGTATTTTTGAAATTTTTTGATTTTATATTTAGTTTTTCTAGATTTTATATTTTTCTATTTTCTTTTTTGTTGGTTTTATATTTTGTATTTTGTTTTTCAAAAATATCTATAAATCAAAAATAAAGTGAAAAATCAAAAATATTTACAGAGTCGATGTTTGATAGATCAAGCAGATTCATTTGTCAGAACCTCCAGTTCTGCTGGAGTCAAACATCTCATACCGAGTCGTCTGACGAGATACTTAAACCTATCCTCGGATAAGGCTTTAGTAAACACGTCCGCTAACTGGTATTCAGTTCCGACAAAAAATAATTCAACAATACCCTTTTCAACCTGTTCTTTGATGAAGTGATATCTGACATCAATGTGCTTGGTACGGGAATGCTAGACTGGATTGCACGAGATGGCTATGGCTGCCTTTGAGTCACGATAGAACTTGAGCACAGCACGCAGATAAAGACACATACTCGGCTTCTATTGTTGACATGGAAGTACAGTCCTGCTTTTTGGATGACCAGCTGACCAACTTATCAGCTCCTAGAAATTGTATGCCTCCAGATGTGCTCTTTCTTGAATCTAGACAACCAGTGTGATCCGAATCTGAAAAAGCTGTTAGTTCGAAACCGGTGTCCTTCGGATACCAGAGACCCATGTTAATGGTATTCTTTAGGTACCGAAAGATCCGTTTAACCGCAGTGATATGTTTTTCAGTCGGCCGCGCTTGATAGCGAGCACAATAACAGGTTGCATGAACAATATCTGGTCTACTAGTTGTTAGGTACATGAGTGCTCCTACCATACTATGATATTTCGTTTGGTCAACCGGAGTGCCACTCACGTCAGCATCAAGGTGTTTAGTAGCCATTGGTGTACCAATGCTATCACACGAGGTCATACCATGCTTTAAAAGTATCTCTTGAGCATACTTAGCCTGGTTTATAAAGATACCACGTGGGGATTGGTGGATCTGAATTCTTAAGAAGAATTTCAGCTCCCCCGTCATAGACATTACAAATTTGTTGTGCATTAAATTTTCAAATCGTTTTGAAAGTTTTGGGTTCGTAGAACCAAAAATAATATCATCAACATAAATTTGCACAAGCAATATGTCTTCCCCATATTTAGTTATGAACATAGTTGGATCAATAGAACCTTTTGAGAATCCTTTGGATACCAGGAAGTTGGAGAGTTCATCGTACCACGCCCTTGGAGCTTGCTTGAGTCCATATAATGCCTTTGTGAGACGATAGATTTTATCAGGATGATGTGGGTCGATGAATCCTTCTGGCTGATTGACGTACACTTCTTCCTTCAGAGGACCGTTAAGAAACGCAGTTTTAACGTCCATCTGGTAGATAGGAAATGACTTGTGTGCGGCATACGCAATGAATAGCCTGACTGCTTCCAATCTAGCAACTGGAGCAAATGACTCTTCGAAGTCGATTCCTTCCTGTTGGTTGTATCCTTTAGCAACAACACGAGCTTTGTTGCGAATCACAGTCTGTTTCTCAACACGTTTGTTTTTCTAGATCCACTTCAGATTAATGATATTTTTGCATAGTGGTTTGTCGACTAATTCCCATACATCGAGTTGATCAAACTGATGAAGTTCTTCCTGCATTGCTTCAATCCATGCAGAATCAGCCATGGCTTCTTTGATGTTCTTAGGTTCGGTTCGACTCACGGTGAGTGCGAACATGCACATCTCGCCATCTGTTTCTAGCTGCTTGCGTGTTCTGATTGATTGAGAAGGATTTCCAATGACTTGTTCTAATGGATGGTCTTTTGTCCAACGATGTTCAGAGGGATGTTGTTGATAGAATGTATGCATGTTAGACGAATCTTCATATCGAGAAGATGTCTCCCCTTGATTAAGTACCAGTGTACTAAAGACGTTGACAAACTCGTCGTCTTCAACTTGCACATTCTCGTCTTGAGATTCTGCTTGATTAATGTTCTCAGTGGGAGTGACAGGTGGTATGTGAATTGGTGCTTGACTTGCAGGTGCAGGTGTTATAGGAATGTTCAATGGTGGTGAATCTGCAGCAACAGTTGTTGAAGTAGATGGAGTTGTGTCTTGTTGTTGACATTTATCTCTTGCATCAGCAGCAGGTACAGCGGAAGACTTGGACACAACTGGGGATGATCCATTGAATAATTCTTCAAACATCGGACTAAATAGCAAATCCAATTCATTTGACGTTGTTCCTGTCTCAACTGCCTGAGGAACATTTTCTTTACTTTGTGGAACGGGACTTAAACTGTCTTGTTCAAGTGCCATTGTCGGATATTATGGAACGGGATCAGAACTGATTTGATCTGACGCCATTATCTGACATTGTGGTGCGAGGCCTGAGCTGTTGTGACCAGACGTCATTGTCTGACATTGTGGTGTGAGGCCTGAGTTGTTGTGATCAGACGTCATTGACTGCAATTCGTCAAAGTTTACATGAATTGTTTCAACTAGCACTTTTGTTCTCTTGTTGAATACCCTGTAAGCTCTTGACTGAGTAGAATACCCTACAAAGATACATGC